>AWWV01011017.1:0-37961 GCA_001974805.1 Corchorus capsularis
AAGTCATTGTTTATTAAACAAAGCAAAGGGAAGTCGGTAAGGCTAGGTATTATACTGTTTATTTATCTTTATTGACAAGAAGGAAGATCTTGAAATTTCATTATGATAGATTTTGCCAAACTACTATACTTGCTTACTAGTAGTATTTTGTTGTTGATAAAATGATAATGACAGATTCTAGTAGTATTTACTAGTAGTAATTAAATAAAACATTGTCTCTTAGTTTTATGTAGTTTGCAATTTGCAAGTTGTAGATGTCATGTGTTAATGTTGATAGTACATTTGTTTAAGGATGAGGATTCAGTGTTTTTTGAGCTTGACTTGCACACAGATCAATGCTGCACCATTCTTCAGACTAGTATTTTATTTACTAGTGTCTCCAGTCTCCCAACCCCAACTGCCATTTCTTGCATTTTCAAGGAATTTAGTAAGAAATTCAAGAATAAGTGAACAACTCCTCTAAATCAGGAATCCCAATAGTAATTTATCAAGGAAGAATATGCTTTTGTTAAGGTGTAATTATCACTCTTTCCTTTTCTTTTTTCACCAAGTATTTCTAAACCCTTTAATATGAGACTAATCCCTTTTGAGCCGGAAGTGTGTAAGGTTAAAATTATCTCCTTACCAGAGTAGAGGCGGTTTACCACCTCAACCAATCACTCGTTAGTGGTTCTCTTCATCTTTCTTCGTCACTGTCAAACCTAAGGTGTTTTTTTTTAAATAGAATGTCAAACCTTAGGTTAAAAAGTCAATGAAATTTTGAAAACATATTAATGAAAATGACACATAACATCATCTTTGCTGCTTCTTGGCCCATTGGCAACAACAAGAAATAAAGTTAAAAGTCGTGTTGATTATGGATAATAATACAGATGGGTGAGTCTTAGCCTCTTTTAGGTGTTCATGGACCCAACTTGGGGTGGCTTAGGTCGGGCCTCACCATGGGGCTCAAACCTCGACCTCTTCCTTGAAATTTCAGATTTCAGTTTCAGGACCCACTACAAGCATTGACAAAAGAGATACTAGCAAAAGGGTAGTAAGCACTAAGCAAGAAAAATCTTAGCAATAATTCAAGACACACAGTAAATCTTTAGTCAAAATCAGTTAAAAGTTACAGGGCAGAGTTTATTATTGGAAGGGTCTCTTCAGAGTCATTCCAAAAGCACAAATTCCATCAAGTTTTTATCAGAAATGAATGTGCCTTTACAAATTGCAAGTGCCAAGGCCAACTCTAATGCTTCTTCATGTCCATCTTCTGATTCAGGACCTAATATGTTAGACTGTCAAGTTTTTCTTTCTACCTTGAAAGCTAACCTATTGTTCTAGACTAGATACATACCTTTTTGTTGATAGATAAAAGTTTTGCACTCACTAAAAGTAGGCTCAAAATCAATAAACAAGACAAGAAAAGGAGCAAAAGATGTTAGAGCCGCATATAATTACCATGAAGATATACAATTCCAATCGTAGTGTAACCTCCTAACTGTAACGAATGAATATAATGAGGACGTCATTTGCTGATTGATACAAGTATGATCATGATGATTCATATTCACGATACCTATCGAATATCAATTACCAAAAAGATTTTCCTCTTCCCATATTTTTTTTCCTCGAAATGAAAAGAGCAGGGAAAAGGCCATTTCATTTGAAAAGTATGCAATTTACACGAATTACAAACAGCAGGCTGTTTATGTGTTACCATTTATATAGCCTTCTCCAACCATCTTGGCAATCTCAATGAAGGCTTCATTCCCATCCTGGTAAGCAAGACTGAATATAAGAGGTGCAGCAAGAACACAAAGGAGGCACTATTGAGCAAAACCTGTTGAATTAGCATAACAACAATAGTAAGTCCTCAAGCATCCAACAAGAAAAGATATTAAGAGGACATAGAAGCAGGTCACATGTACCACAATCCCAAATAAGGAGTATATGAAATTCATTGATGGAATTGCATTGATACCCACGGCAGTCGACATGTATGACAGAGTAGCATGAAGGGTTTTCGTGATCTGCAGGCATGTGAAGGAACTAGCAAGTGATTTTCTGATACTGAAGAAAGTATAAAATATTAGAAATAAAAAAGAAATAGACAACTACCAAAGCTAGTATGTTTTCTCTTATTAAGAAAGAGGTCGTAAGGACATAGGCCACTGCACCCAATGCTCTAGCCTGCAATTTTGAAAATTTGTCAACCATAGCAGTTCAGGATATGAAGGAGAGGGTTCCATTGTTTATATTGAGAAAGAAAGCATTACAATTGTGCACAACAAAATCGAGACACTCCAATCAGTTCCCAACCTGAGAAGACATAAAAATGAATAGACCAAGAAACCTGTTACTAGATAATTTGAAATCCCAATGCATGAGAAACCTTAGAAATTCATTTTTATCTTTTATACTTTATAAATAAGAGGTGTTTGTAATACATTCTGTAAAACCACACGAAATGTCATCAAAATATGTTTCTGATATGAAGAGGTGAAATGAACATATAAAAGGGCATCAAGAAGTTACCTCCACAGAGCACCCATTGTGAAACCAAGTATTCCATGTGTAAGCTGCAATTACAAAATCTTGAAAAAGTTAGTCAAGTATCACCATTCCAATTATAGAAAGAAACCATAAATTCCACAGCTGCGACCACATTGCAACTTAGGAGAACAAAACACACACACACACACACACACCCCAAGTCACTGAACACCTCACCTCCACCAGTGGAATATGATATTGATCAGTAAACTCTAATTTTATGTTAATTGTGAACAAGTTAAATTTCCAAAATGCTGTTGAAAATTTATTTCAAAACACATCAGACTAATTTGGACAACTCAATTCACTTAGAAACTACAAATGGAATTTACAATTAACATGACTGAAATATGGAATATGCATATCAGGCTTATGTATTAAAAGTGAATCATCACAACTTGTAAGGCTTGAAAACTCAGAAACTGTTCAAGAAGAATATACCTACAATTACTTATTGGATAGCTGAGAAAGAAGATGAAAGAAGACAAAATCCCAATTTTCATTTTAGAGGTATGGAGTGGAAACCAGAAATGGTTTAGTGGCATAATTCACTAGTCAGATCAAGCAAAACAATTTCAGTCAGATTAACATTAAGCTCACCAGAAAGTTTATGGCTTTTACAGGTCCAGACAAGACAAATAATAACATAAACGTTGCCACCTGCCAAGAGGAAAGACATCCCACTATTTAGACAACAGATAACTTATCTTTCTAATATAATTCATATCATGAAGCCTATTGAACATTTACAAACCAATTGTTTCCTCCCACATGCGACACCCCATCTGATAGAGGAGATCACTATTGGCAATGAAAAGAAACATCCAAAGTAACTCTGTAGAAAAGAAAAAAATCCGAGTTAGAAACATTTGCAGTAATATGCATGCATGGAAGACATTAACAACAATTACCAAAATCCAAATATATAGAGTTAATACTGCTGCAATAAGCTGTTGGTTTTACTTTCTAAAAATGACCCATCTCAGACAAATGAACAAATGAAAAGAGAACAGAAATGGATATCAAATTAAACTACATCAAGCTAAGAGCTATAACTATGATACCCCATCCTTTTCTTTTGCTCCCTTCTAAACAAAGTCAAATATTATAAAATCCGCAAGCCAAAACTGGTAAAAACTAAAAACTAAAAACCTTTTCTTTTATAAACTATCATTAGACCATAAGGCTTAAACTACAGGCAGGCTTCATATTTAAACTTGACAACACATTATACTTGCCTTGGGAAAAAATAAAGCTCTAAAGCTAATTAGAAGAAGAAGAATAACATTGCTTAAAATATAGTCAAACACTACAAAAGATTGACAAAATAAAAACTGAGCATTTTGACTAAAGAAAGGCACTTTTGCAATTGATAATTTGGCATAGATAAACCAAAACGAACCTCAATTGCGAGGGAATTGCTCAAGAAGTAGACAAGTCCAGTCACGGCAGCAAACATAGAACACTCGACCAATCTCAGTGTCTTCCTATAAACGACACCGTCTGGGGCCAAGTCTTCAAATTCCACCGCCGACCCATTGCCGGGTCCATCTTTTCCTCCCTCTTCTTCTTCATCGCCGTAATAAAGCGGTGGCTCGATTTTGGAAATACTTGAAAACTTGAGGCATTGGGCGGTTCTAGACAAGGAAAGCGAAGATGATTGAAATTGTAAGGGTAGTTTGGAAAAGCGGAGACCAGGTCCGGGAGAAGGAGGAAGACGGTGAAGGGTAGTTTGGGAAATTCGGAAATGCAACGGTTGACGTTGGATTTTGAGGAGAAGATTAACGTTCATGGCTCTCTTGACTTTGTTGTTTGCTGATTTTTGGCTGTTGCAGTGAACCGTGATATTCGGAGCGGGAGAAGATAGATAGGGGGCCTTTTGGGGTTTCAATGGACTAAACTTTGGGCTCGAAGCAAGGGAAAATATCTTGGGCCTACGGGGCCTTTTGGGGTTCCGATGGGCTAATCAAACCCTAGTTTCATATTGCTAATAGACCAAAATGGGCCTATAGTTGGGCTACATTTAAGCAAGGAGAGCCTGTTATACACATATAAACGTAAAAAGCCGGCCAAATCTCCCGGCGGAATAGAATGTTAGGCTCTTTGTTTTAGTGATCAGAGTTCAAATCCTGACCCTCATCTCGTCTCAAATAAAAAGAATGAAGCCGAAGCCCTCATTTTATGCACTACTTAAGTGGTTCATTCTGTCCAATATTCTGGCCCAAAAAAAAAATTTCCATCACGATAACAGGTCACCTTGTTGCAAACCTTGGGCAAGGCCCAATCATGCTGGACCTTTGCTATGGTCCAAACTCTCATGCCACTTTCTTCTTCCTACCATCTTTCATTGCTTTTCTCTTTGTTGCTTTTTTTCCTCCATTAATAAATATGTAGCTTTAGTACTTAAAATTTTCTATGGCCAAACAGTTCCCTCCAATTCTTTTTGGGATGATTTAAATTGTAGTAGTATATATAGCTTAAAAAGCTCCTACTATCATTTTCATGTGAACATCTCCAATGGGGTATACTTTTTAAAGGCAGGCTGGCTTCCACCAAAAACAAAACAAAGGTAGGCATAAAAGTAAAAGGTATATGTAGACCATATGACAAGTATCATCATTCATTATTGGGTTATATCCCTAAGATTTCAAATTCAGTAAAGAAGAAAAACCCAATTGGCAATTCAAATTGAAAGAGAGCCTTAAGATTCTAGAATTCTGAATTGTTGGGGAAAATTGTTGTTAATTAGGAAAAAGTACTGTGGGCATTTTTAATGTATTACATGAGCAAAACTTTTAACTTCACAATCCCAAAAGAACCTTTTGGAATTCATCAATTACAAGATTACAAAAATTATTAGTGAACAAGGAACAAAATGGAACATAATGATTATTACCATCTCTAAATACAAATAAAATAAGTTAGACCAAACTTTACTTAAAACAATTATTATTTATTTGTCTCAATGATGCAATGTGGATCTAGCTAGCATGCGTTGAGCATGCCGCCTCCCCATTATATATGTCTCAATCTCAACCATAGACATGCTTGCTTGTATACCAATAACAAGCCTAATTATATTTCTTTTTCCTACTTACATTTTTCATGTTTTTGTGGTCAAAATTTCTTTTCTGGCTGGCTAGTATTCATATACAAGCTTATTAAATTGATCATGAAATTTTTGAAACGATCTTTTGATAAAAGAATATCTGCACTTACCATTGAATCAACATTTACGCGTAATCACTTATTAATACATATGAATCGTGCATAATTGATGTTTTTCTCCCGTAAGTATGTACATCATCATTGAAAAATACCTTAATTAGGTTTGGAAGAAGGAA
This sequence comes from Corchorus capsularis, assembly GCA_001974805.1. Lineage (NCBI taxonomy): Eukaryota > Viridiplantae > Streptophyta > Magnoliopsida > Malvales > Malvaceae > Corchorus > Corchorus capsularis. Next base: position 5,883 of record AWWV01011017.1, read on the forward strand.
TGGGAAATTTCTATGCATAATCACTTATTAATACATATATATGAATCGTGCATATAATTGATGTTTTTTGTAATTAGTGATAAAGATCTCTCATGTAAATATGTACATATCATCATTGATTAGAAATATCTTAATTAGGTTTGGAAGAAAGAATGAGAAATTTCTAGTTCACCATGACACAATAAAGGGGACACCTAGTATTGTTGATGAAATGTGACCCATCTAGTCTAAAAACATCCTATGAAGTTTTTAATATAGTTTTTTGAGTTTTGAGGAGCTTTGGTTGCATGGGGCATGTCTTAAAATTGTTTGAAACTTTCTCATCACTAAGATTACCAATGTCCAGCATATCAAACAGTTAATCTTCCAACAAAAAAAACTCTAAAAATGAAATGCCAAAAGAAGTTAGGTCTTGAATATGTAAATTTCTCCATGTACTGGGAAAATTGGGACCATGCAAGTAGATCTGTCGGTGGAACACGTGCTCAAGATCTACATGAAAAGAACGTATAATATAAGATGGGTCTGATCATGAACCAGACCGTGGCACAAAAGAAAAGTGGACCAGCAAATTAATATGTGCATGCTTGCTTGCTTATAACTATATTCTTTATGGCTTTATTGCTATATTTCTTCATCTTCTCTTATTTTGTTTGAAAAAAACTCTGATGGGTAACTTTCAATTCATCAAACCCAATAATAGAACTGGCCAAAAAAAAACCCAATAATAGAAGGAAAAAAAAGGAAATGAAGAAAACAAACTCTTGTTTAGAAGAGAGTTTGTGTCATTTAGCATTGAGTATTTATGGAAGAAAAGTCAATACTCAAGAAATTAGGAAAAAGTGAAGAAAATCCCGGAAAAAAGTTGACAAAACACATGACAGATTGATGGATTTGGACCATGTATGATTCAAAAGACTTTTTTGATGGTGGGACTGATCTAAAGACAGAAAAGAAACTCTAGTGCATGTATCCCCCACAGGGTAAAATCAAAGTAGAAAATTTGAGAGATAGATCAGAATGTGCATGCAGTTATGTTTTGCAGAATTTGGAGATGGGAGCTTTAATAACTTTTACTCAATTTGGATGTTGCATTTCACTTCCCATTCCCTACACAATCACATTTGTATATGTTTTGGTAGGGAAAGAAATGGATGAGATTAGTAGATATGTAAGAAGTGATCTCACTAAGTTTAAGTCAATTATATCAACACTGTGAAAGGTAAATCATTTCAATTAGTTCATTTGTATGTTGAATTCTAGTATTCTGTATCCACATTGAGTCCCAATTTGTCTGAAGTCGAGTCATGTCAGATCTCAAATGGAGAAACCTTTACAAGACTCGAATCTGAAAATTTGTTTAAAGAAACATTGAATTCTTCCGCTTAACTTAATAAACGTTAATCGAATCTATGCTTTTTAAAATAAAAGAAACATGCACTAATTACCAGAGTCAGATATTCAGATACGAGATAGTATTTCAATTTCAAATGCAAGATAGTATATTCAAGATTAAGATTACCGTTGATAAAAGAATTATGTATGTAGATAAGATATGAATCTAAAACATCTTAGGTTGGAGTCCCTTGTTCATGACATTCCCTACACAATTATACATGCAAGAGACTAGTGCTTTCTACATCACTGTTTTTTCTTTGTCCAAAGAAAAAACGTAAAGCTAACGCCTTCTCTCTGTTTTCTCTATGCTTTTTATTATCCCATCTACCTACCTTAAAGTGTCAAGGTACCTTGCATACTTGAGAATCTTAAGCTTTTCTTTTCCTAATAACTTTACTATATTAATTTCTCTCTTCTCTCTGTCTTCGACTTTCCCTTTAATTCAATATATTTTTCCTCCCAAATTTTGATCCTTTGCTTCCTTAGATCATCTTCAATTTATGCCTACTATTAAAGCAAACATTCGATCTTTATACCCTTTTTCGATTTATGTGTTTGTGTTTTTGTCTTGTCCAAGTTTCTGCTCTGTTATTTCCTGATAAACCAATCTTTCTAATAATGAAGAGTAGCCATGAAAGAGAGAGGCAAAGCTGTGGAAGTATACAACAACAACAACATTGATTTCTTTCAAGATTACAGCACTTCGTCCGACGTCGTTCCATGTAGGAAACATCATCAGCAACCTTCTTCGTCTGGTGTTTGTCCGTACTGTCTCAAGGACCGTTTGATCAATTTGGTCTGCTCGGATTGTGGGGAACAGCGTTTTTCGTCGTGTTCTTGCTCTGAAATCTCGTCAAACCCTCGGACTTCATGCGCCGGCGCCGGCGGCGAGGTGGGAAGCGTCGGCCGTGTTTCATTCTTGATAGAGAACGAAAACAAGGATCAAGTTCCAAATCAGAAGCCAACTAATACTAATAATAATAATAGATCATCGTCGGAAGAAGTTTTCTTGTTCAAGAGAAGCAATAGTAGCTGTGTTGAGATCAAGAAAAAGAATGGGTTTTGGAGAATTGGAAGGTTGTTTAGAAAAAAGAGATCGTCGGAAAAAGATGTTGATAACTGTGGGAAGAGTGTTGGCGGGAATATTGATGATCAGAAAAGTGATAATTTATGGGTTGTTGATTACATGGGAGTTTCAAGGTCAAGATCTCTTTGTAGTTTCAGGGGAAATAATGGGTTTTTTGGATCAGAAGATGGAAGTGACGTCATGAACTTTTCAGGCGCCCGGAGTTCGATTTCAGCTGCACGAAGTTCCGGTGTCAATGGGGGTTTGTTTTATGATCCAGAAAGGAAAAGTGGGTTTAGTGAAGCAGAGCCAAGGAGAAGTGGGTTTAGTGAAGCAGAGCCAAGGAAAAGTGGTGGTGGTTTGGATATTGACAGTGGTTTCAACGGCGGAAACCGGCGGGTGTTTTCTTTGAAAGAGAGTTATTTTACCGGTGGGGATGATTCAGGGTTCATTGACTTAAAATTTGATGGTCAATCAGATAATTCTTCCAGAGGGGATTTTCATTTCCCTGTTTCTATGAAGAAGGGTAATGTTTTGTCTGCGTTTGGAAGTATGAGGGAAATTACTTCAGGTTCTTTTGAAAATGGACTGGTTAATGGAGATGGGGGATTTGGCATTAATGGAAGTTCATGTAGGATGTCAGTTGATGAAAGAGGAATCAAAAAGAGCCGAAAGAGTTTCAAAGGGTGGCGATGGATTTTCAAACCACCTCACAAATTCGATCAAGAATGAAGAATTGAAGATCATCATATATTCTTACAAGTTTCAATCTGTTTGTTTATTTTTCTTTTTTTTTTTTTGTGTTCATTTCCATGTGATTTTGCTCACATACTTTCTCATGTAGTTATGTTAATTAAGTACTACTATTACTATATAAAATTAATGAAAGAAAAAGTGGCTAACACCAAAAATGTGTCTCTGATTTCCCATTTCATTACCAAATTAATCTCTGCAGTTTTTTAGTATTCAAAGAGATTTGAAATGCAGGGGCTGCTTATATTGATTAGGGGTTAAATTATGGTGAATGATGCTAAAACTGTGCATGGAAAGAGCATGGTCTGATCAAAGCAGCAGTTGTCGGCCGAAGTGGCATTTGTTAGTGAGGTCCATGTCTCGATAAAGAAAGCTTGCAATAGGTCTTTTATGCTGCTGTGGTCCTTTGGACTTTGGAGCCTTTGGTAGAGCAATATAGCCATTAGATATATGGGCAAAACCGCGAAAGTTTTCACTCGTATGGTTACGCAGGCCCCTCTCGGCCCACAGCCAACTAATACCTAAATAACTCTACTAATACTCTGGGTATCTGGTAATCATATTAGGTCCTAATTAATTCAGAGTTGAGCTGTGATTGATATGAAAACCCTTCCGCACCTATGTTAATGGGCTCGATCATAGTAGATCTCTACTATCGTATCACTATGGGGCATTGAAATTTTCATTATTCTTCACAAGGAAACTTGCTCTCTAACTAAACTCACTTGGCTAGAAGGATATGCTCTTTCTTACTCTTTATTTTCAATGTCTTGTTTGAATTCAAAGTTAGAGAAATCTTATCTCTTATAAACAGATCATATCATATTTCAAAGACATTCAAAATGTTAATCTTGATTGTACCATGTACGAAGTTAAGCGGTTTTGAATTTGATTCGGATTCAAAATATATATATACTCCATCTTGATAGCAGCAAAAAAAAAAAAGGTCAATCCAAAAATCAATCTGTATTTTGAAAGATACTCTGTTTACATGATTATAGCCTGATTTATAGTGATTAATTGTTGATTAATGGGTATATAAGTACTGTTCTTCTTCGTTTTGAAACCCTATTAAAAAAACAGAGAAAACAGAGATTATTGAAAATGTATGTGACAAGGCCTCTGTCTTGGTACAAAAGGTTTCCTGCCGAACTTCAAAAATCTCCTTCGGCAGAGGGTCCAAATTCAGGTATTCTTGTAATCCAAGACCGAGATGAAGAAGAAGATACGGCACCACTTTGTTGTTTTGGATTGTGCAAAGCAAATAGCTACAGATGGCTAACTCAACTTCCTTTCCCTCAAAATAAGGAGGTAAAGATTCACATAGACGACAATCCACATGACTTGATCCAATTAAGCGGCCATGGTGTTTTTTTCATCCCTGTTCTTGATAAGCCGCTCTCTTCTAATTGCTACTATGTTTTACAATCCAGAGGAAGACGTAAAGGGTATAATTAAAATCTTTCATTTCCCAATTAATTTAATTCTTGTTCCCTAATAATATATGCATGCTTTTTAATTAAGTTGGGATAATTTTGTTTTACTTGGGTTTGCAGAAAAGCATTCAAGAGTTCAAAAATGGATGAACATGTCTACGGTGATTGTTTGGGTGAGAAACATTATCCTTCCGACAAGCCACAACCTGCAGATAATCGTGACATATACCAACAATTTAAGATTGATCCTCCTCGTCGCTATTCACTCAACTTTATTGGTAAATCCGTAGCCTCGGACGGAGTCCCTCCAGATTTCCTACGTTTCTTCGAGGCGGTTACCATTACCTCAAATTCTCGTAATTTCACGTTGAGTGAAGCACGAGGACTTGACATTGAGCTCCGAACTCGCCTACCTGAATTCAACTTCCCATTATCCTGCAAGACTTCTGATCCTGTCGTCGTCGGAAAATGGTATTGTCCTTTTATTTTTATCAAAGATGGAAAACCCAAAGATCAGATGAGGAAATCCATGTACTATGAGATGACACTTGAGCAAAGATGGGAACAAGTTCTTGCATGTGACAATGGCGATAATTATAATGAAGATGATGCTGTGGGAGTAGATGTCAAAGTTGAACGAGAAGTGTTTAGAGTTGGGGGGGATATAAATGAGGCATTCCGATATGGGAGTGTAAGGGTTGATGATGGAGTGATGTGGTTTAAGAGTTGCAAAAAAGAGGCCGGAAGGGAAGTAGATATTGGGTTGAGTTTGGCAATTTTTGAGAGGATGAAGTGGGAACAAGAAAGATTTGGGTGGTCAAGTGACGAAAAGAGGGAAGTGAGGATTGAAAGAGTTGAGAAATTTGGAAATGAAGGCAAAATTTGGAAAAAGTTTGGGTGTTATATTTTGGTTGAGAGGTTTGTGTTGAGAAGAATGGATGGAAGCTTGGCATTTGCCTATGATTTCAAACATACCCATCAAATTAGAAGCAAATGGGAATGAATGACAATTTATGCAAATTTCTTTTGTTTTGTGAGACTTTTTTATGTTACAATTTCAATTTCAATTTCAATTTCTTTAGGTAAAATTTCCCATTTCCTTAGCAGAATCCAGTTTGAAAATTATATGGGTTCTTTGCATGTAGTTTCTTATTTGAATACTTAAGTTCTTTCTTTCAAATCAAAGTAAGGAATTGCAGGTCTGCTTAGATTGATTATAGCATAAATTGTGTAAGCTCAAAATGATGCTAAAATTTGATTTAAAAAAAAAATAAAATGAAGCATACACTCAAAGGAAACATACACTTGGGCCTTTTAGGCTGCTGTGGTCTTTTTGGACTTTTGGAGCCTCTCCGTACGCATTACCCAATATATAGATGGGCAAAACCGCTAATCGGATTATTATTTCAGCAGGCCCCATCTAGGCCCAAAGCCAACCTCTAACAAAATAACTCTGCATATTGTTACAATTGTTAAGAGTGCATGTGAAGTGAAGGGAAAAAATTGAATAGAAATTAGAAACTGAAAATTTGAAATTAACTTGGTAAAAAAGCAGTATTAAAAAACTACATTATATCTCAATTCTCAATACACAAATTTTCTTTGTGAGTGATAGTATATTTCTCTGTAACCACCTTAATGTCCATATTTTTCTTCTTCTTTGGGGTTTTTTAATCGGCATAAATATCACTTTGCACCCTTAAATTTGTACGGATTGCCACTTTGCCCCCAACTTTTTTATTTTGATCAAAACGCACCCTAAAATTTTATTTTTGTGTCACTTTGCACCCTCTGTCCGGTAGTACAAAACAAATCGATCGCGGCGTCTGACGTGACATGCCACGTGGACAAAAATGACACGTGGCATGTATCCTTTTGTGCACGTGGCATGTCACGTGCCATTTTTTGAAACATGTGGCATGCCACGTGTCACTTTTTGGTACACGTGACGTGACGTGACATGTGTCATTTTTTGGTACATGTGGCACGACTTTTTGGTACATGTGGCGTGCCACATGTCACTTTTTGGTACACGTGGCGTGCCACGTCGGACACCGTGATAGAATCGTTTGTCCTACCATGACGGAGGGTGCAAAGTGGTACAAAAATAAAACTTTAGGGTGCGTTTCGGTCAAAATAAAAAAGTTGGGGGCAAAGTGGCAGTCCGTACAAACTTAAGGGTGCAAAGTGGCATTTATGTTTTTTTTTTTTGTAAACGTTCATATTTTTCTGTACAATTACAACATCAGAACAATTTCTCCGAAATTAATATAGAGACTTCCAAGTTCCAACTTGGAAGACTTTTTTTTTTTTGACAGTAAGAAAGGAACAACTTGGAAGACTTTAACAACCATATTAATTAAATATACGCAAGATGACCAATTCATGTCGATGAGGAAATGTCTCTTGCTTTTTCGTTTCGTTCGGAATGTGATGGAAGAGTCAACATCGTCACCAACATGGGAGGGAAATTGTCAAATAAACTGCCCTATATCTAGGAAGATTCACCATCATTTGTCCGAAAACCACAATTATTAATTAACTTTTAGCTGAAGTCAATGCTCACAACTTCGAGGAAAAACAAAGAATCATCAAATATTCATATCTATAAGAAGATGTTTGTAAACTTCAAATTCATCAAATAATTCACACAATCATCTAGAATTAAATCAAATCAGATGGCAGCCGAAGGTGCTGTGAGCTTCTCACTCCACAAAATCGAGTACTTAATCACTCGAGAATGGGATGTTTTGAGTGGGATAGATAATGAAGTTGATGGCTTAAGACACGAATTTGAGACAATCAATGTTCTGCTTCGGGAAGCTGATACGAAAGGAGGAATCAACGAGCAACTCAACGTGTGGATCAAACAAGTTCGTGATCTGGCTTATGACATCGAGGATGTTCTTGACATGTTCGCCTTCCACACAGCCAAATCATCAACTCTTTTTCCAGAATTCCTTCAATTCATCAAACGCCGCCCAATTGCCTCTCTGATTCAAGACATCAACATTAAACTCCGGGGAACCAGAGAAACGAGAGAAAGATACCATGACATTAATTCTTCCTCATGTTATGTTCCTGAAAATCACACTTATCTTTATCCAAGAATTGCCTCTTTGTATGTCGACGAAGCTGATATTGTGGGGATTGAAGAACCCAGAAACAGTCTGATTCAATGGGCTGTTGATGAAGAACCGAATTTGAAGGTCAAGTTTGTTGTCGGAATGGGTGGATCTGGGAAAACACTTCTTGTCAAAAAAGTGTTCGAAGGACTCAAATCCAGGTTTGATTGTTCGGCTTGGATTCCTCTGTCACAATCCAACAAGAAAGACGAACTCTTGTTGACGATGATGAAACGGTTTTTCGATTCAACACGTGAACAAATTCCACCGGAATTTTTCACCGTCAGTTTAGTTCAGCTTATGGATAAATTAAGGGGATATCTTCAAGACAAAAAATACCTTATAGTTTTTGATGATTTATGGAGCAAAGATGTTTGGGAATCCATCAAATATGCATTGCCAAATAAAAAACATGGCAGAATCATCATCACGACACAAAGAGGAGACATAGCTAATTTCTGTAGCCATAACTCTTCTGTCAGTATCTTCAACTTACAACCTCTGTCTTCCGACAACGCTCAGGAGCTGTTTTATAAGAAGGTTTTCCCGTTGACCAATGAATGCCCAGCCGGATTGGTCGAATGGTCGAAAAAATTGTTGAACCAATGTGAGGGATTGCCGCTGGGAATTGTTGCAATTGGCAATATTTTATCAAATACTGATAAAACAGCAGATGCATGGAGGAAATTACACGACAGCCTCGGATCAGAACTGGGAACTGAAGGATGTCTGTCAAGCACATTGGATGTTCTGTCTGTAAGTTACAATGATCTCCCATATTATTTAAAATATTGCTTGCTTTACTTCAGCATTTTTCCAGAAGACTACGCGATTAAGCGTAGGAAATTGATTCGATTATGGGTATCAGAGGGATTAATCAAAGAAGTAATAGGAAAATCACTTGAAGAAGTTGCAGAGGATTATCTTACAGAGCTTATTCAAAGGAAGCTGGTTTTGGTCAATGAAACTGACTTCGATGGGAAGGCCAAAAGCTGTCGACTTCATCATCTTCTTCACAAAATTATTCTCTCAAAATCCCACGAGGAAAACTTCTGTCGTGTTTCTAAAGGACCAATGATGAGTTTGAACGAGAGGGTTCGACGCTTATCCATAAACGAGACTTGCTTTAACATGTTTCAGAAGAAGTTCCCTCGTGCTCGTTCCTTGTTCATGTTTGGAATGGAAATGTTGACCCACTCTGTAAGTCAAACTATTCTGTCAAGTTTTAGCATTTTGAAGGTTCTGGATCTTGAGGGTTCACCATTGGACAAGTTTCCCACTGCAATTACTAATCTCATTCTTTTGAAATATTTATCTTTGAGGAATACAAACATTAGAAAGCTTCCAAATTCCATTAAGAAGCTTCAAAACCTGGAGACTTTGGATCTCAAGCTGACTTTTGTGACAGAGCTACCAAAAAATGCCATTAAACTTAAGAAATTACGCCATCTATTGATTTACCATTACAACACAAACAATCAAATTCAAGGTTTCAAAGCTCCCAAAAGGATTGGTGGATTATTGTCTCTGCAGAAACTTTCATTCATAAAGGCGGCTAGTGGAGATGATCATGGAATCATGGTAAAGGCATTGGGAAACATGACACAGCTGCGGAAATTGGGGATTACTGACTTGAAAGAGAAGGATGGGAAAAATTTATGTCTGTCGATTGGAAACATGAACAATCTCCAATCTTTGGATGTAGCCTCGATTAATGAAGACGAGTTTCTGGACTTGAATTCAATGCTTAATCCTCCAAAGCTTCTTCAACGTCTCTGTTTCAGAGGCCGGTTACAAGAAATACCAGTCTGGGTTTCTTCCTTACATGATTTGGTCAGGGTTCGGTTAAAGTGGTCAAGGTTAGAAACCAGCCCAATTGATGCCCTTGAAGATCTTCCTAATCTGTTGGAGCTTCAACTGCTTGATGCATATGATGGAAAAGATTTGGTTTTCCGACCAGGGAAATTCAAAACTCTGGAGGTTTTGGAGTTGGAAAGTTTGAACAATCTGGAAGTTGTGAAAATTGAGAAAGGAGCTTTGTCTTCCCTTGTTAAGCTTGTGACAAAACAATGTCAGAATCTGAAAATGTTCCCTAAAGGGATTGAGAAGCTGTCACATTTAAGAGAGTTCCATCTCTATGATATGCCTGAGAAACTTGTGAATGGGCTGCAAAAGAATGGTGGAAAATTCCGTCACCTTGTTCGTCACATCCCTATCATATCCTCCTATTCTCTCGAGTCCAGTGGTTATTGGAAGGCTAAAGATCTTTCATGACTCAACTTCAAGTATGGAATTAAATTTTTTTTTTGTCTTTTACTTATTTTAGAAATACCATTCATCAACCAAATGATAATGAAAGGAGTTGTAATTTGGAACATTGAATTTTCTTATTTTCAGATGGCAGCTTCTCGTCATTTTTCTTAATATGTTTGATGAAATGAACATAGGTGCAAAAGCAATTTGCTTATTATATATTAATTTTTATTATAATAAATTTTAAAAATGAATTTATACAATATTAGACTTTATGCTTTTACTTTTTCTAATGTCATCCAACCCTACTTGTTTTGAATTCAAGTTCGAAAAATCTTATCTCCTAAGAAACAGAGCACATCATATTTCAAAGACATTCAAATTGTTAATCTTGATCATAAATCATAATACACTATGTGGGCGGCTTTTGATTCGGATTGAGAGTATATACAGCAGCAAAATAAAAAGATTTGGTCAAAGCAAAAATCACTCTGTATTTGAAAGGTAATCTGTTTACATGATTCCAGCCTGATTTATAGTGATTAATTGTTAATTAATGGGTATATAAGTATTGTTCTTCTTCACTTAAAAAATAAAAACCTATTGATTAACTTGTTTAATTAAGCTTGATTTTGGAGAGAAAACAGAGAGAAATTGAAAATGTACGTGACAAGGCCTCTGTCTTGGTACAAAAGGTTTCCTGCGGAACTTCAAAAATGTCCTTCGGCAGAGGGTCAAAATTACAGGTATTCTTGTAATCGAAGACGACGAAGATCCAGCACCAATTATTTGCTGTTTTGGATTGTGCAGAGTAATAACTATCTTCAAAAGGCTAACTCAATTTCCTTTCCCTCAAAACAAGAAGGCAACGTTTTCCGCAGAGACAGACACATTTCTCCATTATGCTTTTTTCATCCCTGTTCTTGATCAGCCACTCTCTTCTAACTGCTACTATGTTTTACAGCCTAGAGGAAGAAATAAAGGGTAATTTATATTTTATTATTATGTATTTAGGTTATGTTTGGTTTGTGGTATCTTTGATATCATGTGGTAATGTCATTTACACCTCTTTCCTAGGAATGTTATTTTTAGTGGGAAAGTATAATTTTTTGTTTTTGTGGGAATAAGATTATCATGTTTGGATACAAGAGAAATACAAGTGAAAAAGAGTAACACTCCCACCTAAATTTAGATTCCTCCAACCAAACATGGGAAAGTTATTCCCTCTACCCAACTTACCACACTTTCCCACTACATACCACGAACCAAACGCAACCTTAATTAATTCTTGTCTCTTAAAAAAATAATGCATTTTAATTAATTTACTTGGGACTACTGTTTTGTTTTTGTTTACTTGGGTTTGCTTGCACTTGCAGGAAAACATTCAAGAGTTGCAGAAGGGAAGATATGCCCACTGATTGTTATGGTAACAGAGATTATTCCATCGTTAATAAGCCACAACCAGCAGATCATCGTGACATATACCAAAAATTTAAGTTTTATTCTCGTCACTGGACAATGGACTTTTCTGGTATATCTGTAGCCTCGGATGGGATCCCGCCATCATTCCTACGTGTCTTCAGTGCGAACACCTTAACTGCTGCTTGTAATTTCGAGTTAGGTGAAGCACGAGGGCTTGACATTGAGCTCCGAACTCGCCTACCTGAATTCGACTTCCCATTATCTTGCAAGACTTCGGAACGTGTCGTCGTCGGGAAATGGTATTGTCCTTTTATTTTTATCAAAGATGGAAGTCCCGAAGACCAGATGGAGAAATCCATGTACTATGAGATGACACTTGAGCAAAGATGGGAGCAAGTTTTTGCATGTGACAATGACGGTAATAATATTGAAGAAAATGGTGTGGTAATTGATGTCAAGGTTGAAAGAGAAGTGTTTAAGGTTGGGGGGATTAATGAAAAGGAGGCATTGCGCTATGGGAAATTGAAGAAATGACCTTAAATCTTTGTGTACTCACCCCTAATCGAATTGTTTGGGATTCAGAAGTGAAAGAAATCATTTTATCTACTAATAGTGGACAAATTGGCGTATTACCAAATCACGCGCCCATTGCCACAGCTGTAGATATAGGTATTTTGAGAATACGCCTTAACGGCCAATGGTTAACGATGGCTCTGATGGGTGGTTTTGCTAGAATAGGCAATAATGAGAATGAAAAGGAGGCATTGCGCTATGGGAGTGTAATGGTCGATGATGGGGTGATGTGGTTTAAGAGTTGCAACAAAGAGGGAAAGGAAGAAGATATTGGGTTGAGTTTGGCGATTTTTGAGAGAATGAAGTGGGAACAAGAAAGGTTTGGGTGGTCAAGTGACGAAAAGAGGGAAGTGAGGATTGAAAGAGTTGAGAAATTTGGAAATGAAGGCAATATTTGGAGTAAGTTTGGGTGTTATATTTTGGTTGAGAGGTTTGTGTTAAGAAGAATGGATGGAAGCTTGGCATTTGCCTATGATTTCAAACATACCCATCAAATTAGAAGCAAATGGGAATGACAATTTATGCAAATTTCTTTTTGTGTGACTTTTTTATGTTACAATTAGATTGAAGCTGCATGGCTTGGTGGAACTGCTCCTGACTATGTGAACAAAAAGCTCTATAGTAGTTGGAATTTAACAATTTCTGGTATCACTAGCTAGCTTGTTATAGTTTGTCATGGTTTTGTTTTGTTGTAACCTGTTGCTTTTAGCATATTTTATTTCTTTGTAAAAGCATTTTGCTTTTTTGCTGGATAATAAATTGCTAATAAACCAAAAAATTTCAATTTCTTTAGCCAAAATTTCCCATTTCCTTACAGAATCCAGTTTGAAAAGTGGGTTCTTTGCATGTAGTTTTCTACTAAAATAAAGTAGTGAGTTTCTTTCTTTCAAATCAAGGTAAGGAAATGCAGGTCTGCTTAGATTGATTAGGGCCTAAATTATAAGCTCAAAATGATGCTAAAATTGGCTGTTAAAGGAAACATACATTTAGGCCTTTAAGGCTGCTAGCTGTGGTCCTATTGGGCTTTTGGATCCTCTCTTTGAGCAGTAGCCATTAGCCCCATATACAGATGGGGATTAAAATAGTTGAGAAATTTGGAAATGAAGGCAAAATTTGGAAAAAGTTTGGGTGTTATATTTTGGTTGAGAGGTTTGTGTTGAGAAGAATGGATGGAAGCTTGGCATTTGCCTATGATTTCAAACATACTCATCACATTAGAAGCAAATGGGAATGAATGACAATATTATGCAAATTCCTTTTCTTTTGTGTGACTTTTTTAGGAAAAAAAAATTGATAATTATGTTAAGGGTTTGATTATACTACTGAATGGGTTTTCAATATCACAAGAGCCTATTTTCCTTGGCTATTTTTATTCTGTTTTCTTTCTCTCCAAGTTCCTTTTAGGGTTTTCATTAGTAATTAGCATAATTATGTTAAGGGTTTTAGTGCTAAGACTTGCTTGGAGTTTTCGTGAATTTATTAGCCTTAAATTTATTATTATATATAGGAGCTTTGTCTTCCCTTGTAAAGCTTGTGCCAAAACAATGCCAGAATCTGAAAATGTTCCCTTAGAGGGATTGAGAAGCTGTCACATTTAAGAGAGTTCCGTCTCTATGATATGCCTAGAAACTTGTCAAAGGGCTGCAAAAGAAATGGTGGAAAATTCCGTCACCTTGTTCGTCACATCCCTATCATATCTTCCTATTCTCTTGAGTCCAGTGGTTATTGGAAGGTTAAAGATATTTCATGACTCAACTTCTTCAAGTACTGAAGTTTTTGTCTTTTACTTAATTTAGAAATACCATTCATAATTAACCAAAAGTTAATGAAAGGAGTTGTAATTTGGAACATTGAACTTTCTTATCTTGATGACAGCAATTCTTGGCATTTTTTTTAGTAATATGTTATGTTTGATGAGATGTTAACATAGCAATTTGCTCATTAATTTGTAAGAAATTAAGTTTGAAAATGAATTTATCCAATATTTGAAGCAATTCTTGGCCAAAAGAATATATGCTCTTACTTTTTTTTCTAATGTCAACCCTACTTGTTTGAATTGAATTAGTTGGAAAAGTCTTATCTCTTATAAACAGATCATATCATATTTCAAAGACATTCAAAATGTTGATAGTTCTATGTTAAGCGAATTTGAATTTGATTCGGATTCAAAAGCTTATATATCTTGATAGCAGATTTGGTCAAATGCAAAAATCACTCTGTATTTGAAAGATGCTAATCTGTTTACATGATTGCAGCCTGATTTATAGTGATTAATCGTTAATTAATGGGTATATAAGTATTGTTCTTGTTCACTTATAAATAAAAACCTATTATTGTTGATTAACTCGTGTAATTAAGCTTGATTTTGGAGAGAAAAGAGAGAGATTTGAAAATGTACGTGACAAGGCCTCTGTCTTGGTACAAAAAGTTTCCTGCCGAACTCAAAAAATCTCCTTCAACAGAGCTGGGTCCAAATTCAGGTATTCTTGTAATCGAAGACGACGAAGATCCGTCACTAATTAGTTTTAGTTCTTGTTTTGGATTGTGCAGAAGCAGAATAATAAAAAACAGCTGCAAAAGGCTAACTCAACTGCCGGTCCCTCAAAATAAGGAGACAAAGATTCAGAGACATGAAGTCTCCAGTGAAATCCATTATGCCTTTTTCATCCCTGTTCTTGATGAACCGCTCTCTTTTAATCGCTACTATATTTTACACTCTAGAGGATAAAATAAAGGGTACGTACGTAATCTATATTTAATTATATTTGTTGTAATAATTAATCCTTTAATTACTTGCGACTGTTTTTATTTTGCAGGAAAGCAGTCAAGAGTTCAAAATGCGATGAAGATAAGCCAGAAGCAGCTGATCATGGAAATTTTAAGTTTTATTCTCGTCAGTTGACAGTTGACTTTTCTGGTAAAACTGTAGCATCGGACTCGGCCGGCGTGATCCCGCGATTATTCCTAGGTGTCTTCAAGGTGGACACCTTCACTGCTCCTCGTAATTTCAAGTTAAGTGAAGCACATGGACTTGACATTGAGCTCCGAGCTCGGCTACCGGAATTCAACTTCCCATTATCTTACAAGACTTGTCAACCTGTCGTTGTCGGAAAATGGTACTGTCCTTTCATTTTTATCTAGGATGGGAAACCCGAAGATCAGGTGGCGAAATCGACCTACTATGAGATGACACTTGAGCAAAGATGGGAACAAGTTTTTGCATGTGACAATATTATTGGCGACTATAATGAAGTCAATGTTGTGGTGGTTGATGTCAAAGTTGAAAGAGAAGTGTTTAGGGTTGGGGGGAATGAAAAGGAGGCATTGCGCTATGGGAGTGTAATGGGTGATAATGGAGTGATGTGGTTTAAGAGTTGCAACAAAGAGGGAAAGGAAGAAGATATTGGGTTGAGTTTGGCAATTGTTGAGAGAATGAAGTGGGAACAAGAAAGGTTTGGGTGGTCAAGTGACGAAAAGAGGGAAGAGAGGATTGAAAGAGTTGAGAAATTTGGGAATCAAGGCAAATTTTGGAAAAAGTATGGGTGTTATATTTTGGTTGAGAGGTTTGTGTTGAGAAGAATGGATGAAAGCTTGGCATTCACCTATGACTTCAAACATACCCATCAAATTAGAAGCAAATGGGAATGAATGACAATTTATGCAATTTTCTTTTCTTTTGTGTGACTTTTTTATGTTACAATTTCAATTTTAATTTCTTATTAGGTAAAATTTAATTCCCATTTCCTTGTAGAGATATGGGTTCTTTGCAGGTAGTTTTCTTATTAAAATAAAATAAAGTTATTTCTTCCTTTCAAATCAAGGTAAGGAAATATTTCAGGTCTGCTTAGATTGATTAGGTCCTAAATTATTATATAAGCTCAAAATGATGCTAATTAAAATTGGCTGGAGAGTGGTGACTGGTTAGTGGAGAGTTGGACTTTTGGATCCTCTCGTTGAGCAAATGGCATAGTGAATTACAAACTTCAATGAAAAAATATATTTTACCATTTCAGAGAATTCACTAAAAGAGAGAAAAAGAAAGGGCACTAACATGTTTGGTTTCATCTTGGAGGTATATGAGTTGATCATCTCTCCATTTCCATTAATTGTTGAGCATAATTTTACATGTCTTTTGTGATTTGATCTCTGAGACGTGGAGACTTAAAGAAAGACTCTATGGGTCCATGGATTTTCCTATGTAAGCTTCCGTTGATGATGAGAATGGAGGAAATTTCCGTCACCTTGTTCGTCACATCCCTATCATATCTTCATATTCTCTCAGAGTCCAGTGGTTATTGGAAGGTTAAAGATCTTTCCTGATTCAACTTCAAGTATGGAAGTTTTTGTATTTTACTTAATTTAGAAATACCATTCATCAACCAAAAGATAATGGAAGGAGTTAGGGATGTCAATGGGTATTAGATAATAGGGTACCCGGCACTACCCGACCCGATTAAGTAGGGTTAGGGTATTGTATAATCGGGTTAGGGTAGGGTACGGGTATTAGTTTTGGTACCCGTGACGGGTTCGGGTAGGGTTCGGGTAGTTACCTTAGGGTACCCACTACCCGAATCCGGTTACTAATTAATTGTTTTAATATTAAATTTTTATTTATATATTATATTTTTACTTAAAAATTACTCATAATCAACCTAATTAAAATTTGTTTATAGTTAAAAATATAATTTCTAACTTTATTTTACAATAATACAAGTTAATCTTAAAGTTACTCATTTAATTTTAATTATTTTATTATTATTTAATTCTAATATAAAAAATTATTCGGGTTTTTTATCGGATTCGGGTAGTTAACGGGTAGTTGATATTTTATACGGGTAGGGTACAAGTAGTTATTTTGGAAAATAATCGGGTAGTTATAGGGTTCGGGTACCTTAAAAAATAATAGAGTTAGGGTACGGATACCTCAAAATTCGCAGGTACCCTAACCGTTGACATCCCTAGAAGTAGTTGTAATTTAGAACATTGAACTTTCTTATCTTAATGGCAGCTTCTTGTTATTCTTTTTTAAATATGTTTGATGAAATGAACATAGGTGCAAAAGCAATTTGCTCATTATTAATTTGTAATAAATTTAAAAAATGAATTTATCCAATACTATTAAACGCCATTGAAGTATATGCTCTTACTTTTCTAATGTCAACCTACTTGTTTGATCAATTCAAGTCCGAAAAATCTTCTTATCTCCTAAGAAACAGAGCACATCATATTTCAAAGACATTCAAAATGTTAATCTTGATTTTAACCAAAAATGTCATTGATAGTACTATGTACGAGGCTAAACGGTTTTGATTTGGATTCAAAGTATATATTTATCTTTGATAGCAACAAAATAAAAAGATTTGGTCAAAGCAAAAATTACTCTGTATTTTGAAAGGTAATCTGTTCACATGATTCCAGCCTGATTCATAGTGATTAATTGTTAATTAATGGGTATATAAGTATTGTTCTTCTTCATTTAAAAATAAAACCCTAATGATTAACTTGTGTAATTAAGCTTGATTTTGGAGAGAAAACAGAGAGATTGAAAATGTATGTGACAAGGCCTCTGTCTTGGTACAAAAGGTTTCCTGAGGAACTCGAAAAATGTCCTTCGGCAGAGGGTCCAAATTCAGGTATTCTTGTAATCGAAGACGAAGAAGATCCGCCAATCATTTGTTGGTTTGGATTGTGCAGAATAATAAATACATGCAAAAGGCTAACTCAACTTCCGTTCACTCAAAATAAGGAGGCAAAGATTCACAGACATGAAGTCTCCAATCAAATCCATTTTGCCTTTTTCATCCCTGTTCTTGATCAGCCGCTCTCTTCTAATTGCTACTATGTTTTACAGTCCAGAGGAATAAGTAAAGGGTAATTTATAGAATTTTTATATATGTAATAATCCTTTAAAAATCTTCAATTCTTGTCTCTTAATAATGCTTTTTAATTGACTGTTAACTGTTTTGTTTTGCAGGAAAGCATTCAAGAGTTGCAAAAGGGAAGATATGCCCACTGATTGCCTTGGTTTCAGAAATTGGAGGCCACAACCAGCGGATCATCGCGACATATATCAACAATTTAAGTTTTGTTCTCGTCAATGGACAGTTGACTTTTCTGGTCAATCTGTAGCCCCGGAATCGGACGTAATCCCGCCGTTACTCCTACGTGTCTTCAGGGGCGACACCTTCACTGCTCGTAATTTCAAGTTAGGTGAAGCACGAGGACTTGACAATGAGCTCCGAGCTCGCCTGCCTGAATTCAACTTCCCATTATCTTGCAAGACTTCGGAACCTGTCGTGGTCGGGAAATGGTATTGTCCTTTTATTTTTATCAAAGATGGAAAACCCAAAGATCAGATGAGGAAATCCATGTACTATGAGATGACACTTGAGCAAAGATGGGAACAAGTTTTTGCATGTGACAATATTGGCGGAAATTATGAAGATAATGATGTGGTAATTGATGTTAAAGTTGAAAGAGAAGTGTTTAGGGTTGGGGGGAATGAAAATGAGGCATTATTGCGATATGGGAGTGTAAGGGTTGATGATGGCCATGGGGTGATGTGGTTCAAGAGTTGCAATAAAGAGGGAAAGGAAGAAGGTATTGGGTTGAGTTTGGCGATTTTTGAGAGGATGAAGTGGGAACAAGAAAGGGTTGGGTGGTCAAGTGAGGGAGAGAGGCAAGAGAGGATTAAAAGAGTTGAGAAATTTGGGAATCAAGGCAATATTTGGAAGAAGTTTGGGTGTTACATATTGGTTGAGAGGTTTGTGTTGAGAAGAATGGATGAAAGCCTGGCATTCAACTATGATTTCAAACATACCCATCAGATTAGAAATTTCAAACATTCCCAACAGAAGATGGGAATGCTAATTTATTATGAAAAATTTCTTTTTTGTGTCAATTTAAATTTCTTTAGGTAAAATTTCCCATTTCCTTACAGAATGCAGTTTGAGAAGGATATCAATGTTTTATCGTATCTTTGAACCAATCATTCCTCTTTATATAATAACATTATACATTCAACCTTCTGATATTGCCCTGTTTCAAATTAAGTTTATGATTGCTGGGAACAGGCTTCAATGAATCGGCTACATTTTACAATTCTGCTTTATCTTTCTTTGGTTCAATTTGTTATAAATAAATTTTCCTTCGGCTGATGATTTTGTTTGCTTCCAATCTACCACCATTGGAAAATCTGTTTCCATCTTTTTTTTTTTATATTTACCCTAAAGTCTCAGCTAACTTAACGAATGCCCACCTAGGTAAATGTTGAGGTCCATATGCGTGTATAATAAGGAGGCCCATTTCAGAATCTACTATTTGCCTGTTATTATTATTATATATATATGGGCTTAAAAAGTGCCTATTAAGATTATTGTTTTTTTGAGGGAGCCTATTAAGATTATTGTAATTGTAAAAAAAAATATATATATAAAAAAATCTTGGCAAAGTAATAAATTTGACCTAATGTTTCTTGGCCAAGTAATAAACTTGACCGACTATACTTTGTATATAGTTTTCAAAATCAAGAGCCTATTTTCCTAGGGTAATTAGGTATTATATATGGCATAATTGTGTTAATTAGGGTTTTATAGCTAAGATTTGCTTGGAGTTATCGTGATTGTGTTTGAGCAAAGATGGGAACAAGTTTTTGCATGTTACAATAATGGCGGCAATAATATTGAAGATAATGATGTGGGAATTGATGTCAAAGTTGAGAGAGAAGTGTTTAGGGTTGGGGGTGTGAAAAGGAGGCATTGCGCTATGGGAGTGTAAGGGTTGATGATGGAGTGATGTGGTTTAAGAGTTGCAACAAAGAGGGAAAGGAAGAAGATATTGGGTTGAGTTCGGCTATTTTTGAGAGGATGAAGTGGGAACAAGAAAGAGTTGGGTGGTCATCGAGTAAGGAAAAGAGGGAAGAGAGGATTGAAAGAGTTGAGAAATTTGGGAATGAAGGCAAAATTTGGAAAAAGTTTGGGTGTTATATTTTGGTTGAGAGGTTTGTGTTGAGAAGAATGGATGGAAGATTGGCATTCACCTATGACTTCAAACATACCCATCAAATTAGAAGCAAATGGGAATGGTAATTTATGCAATTTCTTAATTTTATGTTACTTTTTTTTTGGGTTATAGTACTGCTGCAATCTCAATTTAGATCTCTTTGGATCCTTCTTTTACATAATTCTTCAAGTTTCGTTTGGTCCTAATTTTTTCCTCTCGTACGTGTTATGTAAATTTTTTTTTTATATCTCATTCGTCATTTGGTATCCAGAGGTTTGCTCTGACTAATCCAGATCCGACCTATGGTGGATGAATCTACAAACAGAGGCAACTCAAATTCGAGACCTGCATAAAATGTTGGTGTTATGTAAATTTTAGTTGTTACTAGCAGTAATGGTTTTTCACCTCTGATAGAGAAACAGAGCCCATTAGCCATCAGGTGGGCGCAAAAGTTTTGAATTTTGAATGGTAGTCTGAAATCTGAATATACTTTTAACCAAAAAAAAAAATCTGAATATACTATTTGATGATAATCTAATTATTGATATGTTTCCCAATTGGAATATTATAGAACAATATATACAGTATATCTTTCAATTCCAAATCCCATGTTGAATTGTCAAAATACCATCTTATATAATCTAAGTAACCAAGTTATTTAATTCTAGACCACGTCATCAAACATGTATCTATGGGTTAATCATGATCATCAAACATATCTCTGGTTCCAACATGAAAATAATATTGATTCTGGAAGTTAAAATAATCAAAGATAAATTCAATTCCATTGATTTGTATTTTAACACGCTTGTATCAAACCGTGGGAAGGCGGGAACAAGCCAATTGAAGAGCAAGTCGTATCCTATTTGAACAAGCCATTTGAATTTAATGTCTAACTATCTCTTGAAAATAGAATTGCATGACCAATTGATCACCATATATATAATGAAGATTCAGATCATAATTTGGATAAAAAAGAACCCGAAGAATATAGTACACAAAAGAAATTAAAGTGGCCGGAATTTGCAACATTTTTGAAGAAAAAAGGAATTGAAGATCATGTACGTGACAAGGCCTCTATCTTGGTACAAACAATTCCCTGCAGAGCTTGCAAAATCTCCTTCAATAGACGGTCCAAATTCGGGTATTCTCATAATCCAAGATGAAGAAATGATAGAAATTACAGGTTGTTTTGGATTATGCAATTATAAAATCAAAGACATCCAGCCAGAAGAACTGCCTTTCCCTCAGAACAAGAAGATAGACATTTGCTATACAAGTGGTTCTGGAAAAGACAGGAAAACTGATAGGGATCCTGTTTTTCTCATCCCTGTTCTTGATCAACCACTCTCCTCCAATCTCTACTATGCGTTACAAACAAGAGGAAGCCATAAAGGGTATTTAATTATTATATTTATTTATTTCTCATAATTCTTGAAAAATTTCTTCCCTTTGTTTAATTTTTGTTTTAATGGGTTGCAGAGAAGCATTCACGAGTTCAAAAGAGGAAGAAGCCGTCACTTGTTGTTTCTGTTGCAAAGTGTTTCCCGACATCAAGCCACAAACTGCAGATCATCACGACATGTATCAACAATTCGAGATATGTCCTTATTCCCATGGAAGCTTTGTTGCTAAATCCGTAGCGCCGGATGGGATTCCTCCATCTTTTTTAGGGAGACAAGGCTGGGAAGCGGTCACTTCAACTCCTCGTAATTTCAATTTAGGTGAAGCACAAGGAGTTGACATTTCCCTCCGATCTCGTCTCCCGGAATTCAATTACTTTCCAATATCTTGCAAGAATTCTGAGCCTGTCGTGGTCGGAAAATGGTATTGTCCTTACATTTTCATCAAAGATGGAAGACCCAAAGATCAGATTACGAAGTCAATGTACTATGAAATGACACTTGAGCAAAGATGGGAACAAGTTTTTGAATGTGACAAAGGCTATAATGAAGGCAATGTTGTTTTAGTAGATGTCAAAGTTGAAAGAGAAGTGTTTAGGGTTGGGGGGATTAATGAAAATGAGGCAATATTGCGCAATGAGAGAATAGTGGTTGATGGAGTGATGTGGTTTAGGAGTTGCAGCAAATTGGGAGGGGAAGTAGATATTGGGTTGAGTTTGGCAATTATTGAGAGAATGAAGTGGGAACAAGAAAGGTTTGGGTGGAAAAGTAAGGAAGAGAGGCAAGAGAGGATTAAAAGAGTTGAAGAATTTGGAAATGGGGGCATTTGGAAAAAGTTTGGGTGTTACATTTTGGTTGAGAGGTTTGTATTGAGAAGAATGGATGGAAGCTTAGCATTCACCTATGATTTCAAACATACTCATCAGATTAGAAGCAAATGGGAATAATTGCTTATGCAATTTCTTTTTTTTTTTTGGGTGAAAATTGTTTATGCAATTTCATTTGTGGGACTATGTTTTTTTTTCCTAATGTTTAGTATTGTTAGTTGAGTTTAAATTATATTAGGATGATCCTAAAAACACCACTTTAAACACCACTTTTTAGGATTCCATTCAAATCATGTCACATAATCTATTTTTACTCAAATTTAACATTAACTTTACACACTACCTCACCAAATCCAATCCCTTAATTGTAGAAATTGATTTTTTTTATGTCTCTATTTTGAAAAAAAAAAACAACAACAACAAAAAAAAAACTTTCCTTCTTAAAAATAAATTCTTGATATGACAAAAAAAATTCTTAATTCACTGTACATGTAGTTGTATCGTGAAAACTGAAAAGTTTTTTTTTTCTATTGAATTTGTTTTTTAAAATTGTATTCCATTTTTGTGGACGGGTGCTTTTTCTTTCTTTTTTTTCGTACTTCTATTTTTCAAAAATGAAAATAAAAATTTGAAAGAAAGGTAATTTATAATATTTTATCAAGTAATTTTTTCTAAGATAATACTTTATCAAGTTTGTCTAATATTATTAAGTTTGATAAAGAATAGAGATTTGTAGGAAAAAAAAAGAATAAAGATAAGATTAAAGGGTGGATATATGGTGAGAGATGGTGTAGAATAAAACTTTGTAGTCATTGAATGAGATTAAGAAAGGATTATGTGTCATCAATCTAATGGAATCCTAAAAACCTTATATTTTAGGATCATCCCGATAGAATTAATACCCTTGTTAGTTTGTTACAATTCCAATATAAGATTGTAAAGCAAGCGCGTTTGTGGATTATGGATATAAATTATGCAGAAAAAAAGATATTTTCAACGGATATTAAGTCAAAATAACACAACAATATAATAAGAAATGTTAGCATATATATAAAAAATCCTGATTAGTACAAAATTAATTAACTTAGGGGTCCTTATAGCACTCATTTCATCAAGCTTGAACCTTATTATAATCTGGGGTGAAGGCCAAGGTCAACTCCTAGAATATATAAAATCAGAAGGAAGATTTTGGAGAAAAATATACATGAATTAAAGATGTATGTGACAAAACCTCTGTCTTGGTATAGGAAGTTTCCTGGGGAACTTGATTTAGCTCCTCAAGCTGAGGGTCCAGATTTGGGTGTTCTTGTCATCCTAGATGAAGAAGCCGAACCAACTTGTTGTTTCGGATTGTGCAAAAGCGACTTTCTAGATGACTTGCCTTTCCCTCAAAACAAGAAGATAGAGATTCGTTATTCAACTGGAACAGGGGAAAACCGAAGAACTCAGAGGGATCCTGCTTTTTTCGTCCCTGTTCTTGGTCAACCTCTCTCTTCCAATCGTTACTATGTCTTAAAGCCCAGAGGAAGCCATAAAGGGTATGTATTTTTTTTGTCTCTGTTTTTCCATTTTTCGTTCTTTTTCTTAGTTGGTTTACTATCGGGGTTGTTTTGTGTAATTGGGTTTTGCAGAAAAGCTTATACAAGTTCAGCAAAGGAAGATGCTATCACTTGCTGTTTTTTCTGCAAGTGTTTTCCCGACATGAAGCCAGAAGTTGCAGATCATCAAAACATATACCAACAATTTGAGATTTGTCCCCCTAAATTGGGACGCTTTGTTGCTAAATCCGTATCCCCAGATGGTGTCCCTCCAATATTCCTAAGGAGAAAAGGCTGGCAAGCGGTCATCTCAACTCCTCGTAATTTCACTTTAGGTGAAGCACCAGGACTTAACAAAGCCCTCCGGGCTCGGCTCCCCGAATTCAGCTTCCCAATATCTTGCAAGAATTCTGAGCTTGTTGTCGTCGGAAAATGGTACTGTCCTTACATTTTCATCAAAGATGGAACACCCAAAGATCAAATGACGAAGTCCATGTACTATGAAATGACACTTGAGCAGAGATGGGAACAAGTTTTTGCATGTGACAAAGGCTATAATGAAGGCAATGTTGTGGTAGTAGATGTCCAAGTTAAAAGAGAAGTGTTTAGAGTTGGGGGGATTAATGAAAAAGAGGCAATATTGCGCAATGAAAGAATAGTGGTTGATGGGGTCATGTGGTTTAGGAGTTGCAGCAAAGTGGGAGGGGAAGTGGATATTGGCTTGAGTTTGGCAATAATTGAGAGAATGAAATGGGAACAAGAAAGGTTTGGGTGGACAAGGAAGTGAGGCAAGAGAGGATTAAACGAGTAGAAGAATTTGGAAATGGGGGTATTTGGAACAAATTTGGGTGTTACATTTTGGTTGAGAGGTTTGTGTTGAGAAGAATGGATGGAAGCTTAGCATTTACCTATGATTTCAAACATACTCATCAAATTAGAGGCAAATGGGAATGATAATTTATGTTTGAATTGCAACTTCTTGTCAATCTTTCTCTCTCTCTTGTTTTACTATATGTTTGATGAAATGAATGTAAGTGAAGAAGTTATTATTTGTTTATAAACCTGAGTTTTCACCTTAATTAGTAGGTATATGGGTGTATCTGTACCTGAACTATGAGATATTGAGTTTAAGTCTCACTGTAAGATATAGGTGGGTTTTTGTCCTACTTTATATGGATTTTGTTTCCCTTTGTGTGGGCTTAATATTAGTTTGTCATCTTTGTTAAAATAATCGACATAGTTTATATATGTAATTTCTCATTAGATTGATTGACTATACAGAGATATGTGATTATAATGATACTTCCGGTTATTACATTCCCCGAAGAAAACTATTTAAAATGCAAGAAAGTTTTAAATGTATTTAAGACGCCATTGGATTTTTAAAATCTAAATCTCACAAAAAGGGAAAAAAAATCCTTATTATCCAAAATGGGCTTCGAATGGGCTCGAACATAGTTGGGGCCATAGCCCATTGGAGCCTTTCATATTACGTTGGCTTGGGTCGGTCTGGACTTTGGACAAGACCCATAGGCGACAGCTAGCAAAAAAGAAAAAGTAACGGTTACTTTTTTTTTTGGCTAAACAAAACCCTAAAATATCGCTGCGTAGCCAAACTGGAAATAAATTTCAACTTTGCCACTACGCGCACACCTGAGAGCGGTTTTTCTTTACTTTATAAATACCGAAAACGAAATTCCACCCACTTGATCCATTTCCTCCCTCTCGCTCTCTTTGTTTTAGAGCGGGAAAAAGAATACTCTGAGCTGTACGAAGCCAACGGAAAGGAAAAAAAATATAATCGGAAAATCGAAAAATTAGGGTTTCTTCTTCCTTTCGAGTAGAGTGATGGCAAATGTGGCAGTTGATGAAGATCAACAATGGCTAGTGAATTGCTTGTCTGCTACTTTAGACCCTAACCAAGAGGTCCGTTCTTTCGCTGAAACGTCCCTTAATCAAGCCTCTCTTCAACCAGGTTTTCTCTCTTCTTCATTTTCATTTTCTTTTTCTTTTTAATCTTTCTTTTAAAACTTCCTTTGTTTGGCTTTGTAATTTTAACAATTGAAATTTGCCTGTTGTTGATTGTAATTTAAACGTACTAATCATAATTACTAGTTGCTTTAATATACTTGTTTTCATTTGTTTGGTTATTTTTTGCTACTTACTTTTTGTTTCATGAAAGGAAGTAATAAAGAGGAAAAAATAAACTTGTTTAGACTTTAGATGAAGAGGCGAACAATGTCTTTGACGGATTATAAGTAAAAAATGCAAATAGATAACAACTTTTATGATTGTTTGTTCATCTTTAATCGATTATAACTTGCTCTTTATCTTTTACTTTTGCTTTATAGTGAAATTTTAAGAATCCAAAAAGCAAATAGTATTAAAGTATCAAGTAGATGAAGTTTTAATTTAATTAAGCTCGTTTTAAATAAATGTAGTTGTGTATTTATATTTATTTAATTTGTATCTTGTAGTCATTATTATTCACATTTTATGTTGTCTTGTTTTTAAGGCTTTGGCAGGGGATTGTCAAAGGTTGCTGCAAACAGAGATATTCCATTTGGATTGCGTCAAATATCCTTTTTGTTAAATTTGATTCACTTAAAAGTCTTTCATTATTACCTGTTATTATTTGCTGATGGATTCCAACAATTAACTCATTTGCATTTGCGTTGATAGATTTACTTGCATCACACCTGTTACTGATAGAGGAATATTAGTTAATTGTTCATTTCCCTTTTTTATGCGATGAAAAGGAATCATTTATCTGCATATTTTATTATATAAACATCTTATATTCTTCATAATATTACAAAAAAGGGAGAAGAAAAGGTGTTATGCTGTTATGCTTTTTAAGATTTTCTTGTTTAAAATAAATTAGTTTTAGAAGTTGCATGTTCATCAATAGATTATCCTGTATATGTAACCCGAGGTTTTTGGTCTTGTAATGTAAAGCTTTAACATCTTCTACCTAGCTGCTCTCCTTTTGAAGCAGTTCATCAAAAAACACTGGCAGGAGGGTGATGAATCATTTGAACATCCTGCTGTTTCAAGTGACGAGAAGGTAATAAAGTATTCTGACACTATAAATGATTCACGTTAATTTCTCCCATAAACATTTTTCTTTTTCTTCTCTTGGCATGTTGTAGCTGCATATTTGTTGCATACTTTGATGTAGTATACTGTACCTTAGTCTTTTAGGCCACCTGTGGTTGGTGGAAAACAACTTCTTAATGAATTCTTCATTTTTTTTCCTGGAAAACCTATATGCTGCTTTTTGTTTGTGATTTTCTGGCCTATTCCTTTGCACATCTACAAGGAATATTATCTATTTTGTTTTAGCTATATGTTTGTTGCATGCTTTTAGTTCTCATATGGTTGGTAAAAATTAACTCAACATGGAAACGACTTCTCAGTGGCAAAGATGTTCCTGAAAAGTAGTCTATATATAACCTTTATGTACGTGTATGCCCATGCGTATGCACATTTCTTGCAAGTTATGAAAATATGTTAATCTCTTTAGTTGACCTCAATTTTGGAAAATAATTCCAAAGTTAAATTTTACAGTCCTTTTACTTCACTGACAGAAAATATTTTGTTTTAACAAGTTCTCCTTGTGCATACCAAAAAGAGGATAGTCTCTTCCATGTAATTATTTTTTCTGTTCCAAACAGAGTAAGGCTTGTGTAAGCTTGGATAAACAATCCTTTTATGTTATAGATATGTTGCCTTCTTACCTTACTGTTGGTTAGGTGGTTGTGTTTTCTTTCTTGCTGTAAACTTATTTTGATGGTAGTTGGGTACTTTTATATAAGCTTGCATATAGGATATGTTGATATCCATGTTAAATCCGTTATGATCATATTGTCAGGTAGTTATCCGTGGACTTCTTTTATCAACTGTGGATGACCCTAGTCGAAAACTTTGCACAGCAATTAGTATGGCTATATCATCTATTGCGGTCTATGACTGGCCGGAAAGCTGGCCAGATTTGTTGCCATTCCTCTTGAAGTTGATTGGTGATCAAAGTAATATGAATGGAGGTAAAAGATGGTGTACTCATGCTCTAATTTTACCTTTTGTTTCATAATCTTTAACATTTGCTTTTCATGGGTTATTGGGTAATGGTCATCTCAGATGGCTTATTTTAGATGCTTTTCTTGTAACATAAACTAGCTTACATTGATGTACCGCCAAAAAAAAAAACTAGCTTATATTGATGGGAATTATATCTGCCATAAAGTTCTGTAATTATATAAGTGCATTCGAATAGATTTTATTTAAGATGTAAGAACTCGGTGTCTGGTGTGGGCTTGGCGTTTCAGTTTTCAGTATGGAGGTGTGTATTTATATATAAGGCTTATGATCCATCTCTCTCTTTTTTCCCATTTTGCATGTAATTCATCTTGTCAATCTTCATAAAAAAAAGTTGCTTTGCAGTAGGAAAAGCTTTTTCTTTTGTTTTCCGTGGTCCTTTTCTTGATTCTTTTCGGGCTGATTCTTTCTTAACCTATAATCAGGCCTTGGCACATGCTTGTTTATTCCTCATGATTGTTTGCATTTTTGAATAATTGAATATTTCACATGCCTTTACCTTTTTGGAATGTGTGTGTATGTGTGTGTGTTATTCCCTCTCACTTGGATTCCAAAATTGGTTATTTATGATACCAGCATCTTAAAATTTGGATTCAATAGATTTAAGCATTTGCAAATTTGTAGTGCATGGTGGTCTTAGGTGCTTGGCGCTTCTCTCCGGGGATTTGGACGATACAATGATTCCAACATTAGTACCTGTTCTTTTTCCTTGCTTATATACAATTGTATCATCTTCTCAGGTCAGTTCTCTGTGTCTTTTATCTCATTATTAGCAACTTTATCCCCTGTTTGTTTTCTTTTGCTTTCATTGTATGAATCATAGTTTTAGAGTAGGTCTCTTGTGGTTGCTGTTATTCTATGTGTGTGTGTGTTACATATAATTTAGAATCTTATTTTCTTGAGATTAGGATTTTGGGTATCAGTGGAGTTGTCTGTGCATGTGCTCATTTGTTACCATACATTATGCACTTTTTAGTTTTTATGGTATAAAGTAATAGTATCAGTGGAGTTGTCTGTGCATGTGCTCATTTTCTGGAGAAGAGGATTTTGGGAAGTGTGGTAAAAGTGTAGCTTTCTCTGCATGTACTCATGTGTGACTGTACAAGATGCACTTGTATGGTATGGAGTGAGCATGGGAATACAGGAAGTTTGAAGTTTTTGGAAAGTGCTTTATGTTCTTGATGATTCGATTATAACCACAACTTTTTCAAGAACAAACTTATATCTTACTGCTCAATATTAGTTGTAATATGTAAGAAGTTCCTACTTTTAGCTGTTGAGATGCTATTCTGTCTACTGGAAACATGTAAGGTAAAATTTTTGAGTGAAGAATGCTCATCCCCCATGGTGGATTTTCGCTAAACCTTGAGCTGAATTTGATCTTCTTTGCCAGCTCATGATGGACCCCTGTATGTTTATTGCATAGGTCATAGCATTTCATATACATGTATTCATATTCGCCAATTGCCAGATGCTACTACATGATTTTCATTATCAAACCTTGTAGAAACTTCCAAGTACTAGGCAAAGGTAGATATAGGCATGCTTTATACTCCTTTGTTGGGTGTGCTTCAGCAAATTAAAAGTGGCAAATCTTACATTGTGATAAGGCTTACTTGTGCAGACCTATAACAAATATTTGCAAACAAAAGCCCTTTCTATAATTTATGCCTGCACTTCCATTTTGGGGGCAATGAGTGGCGTATATCAGGTACTATCATGCAAACTATTTCAGTTGTGCTGCATCTTGAAATGTAGTTGGTTTAATTTCGTTGAATTATTAGTTAACAGAACAAAGATATTTATGTTCAGGCAGAAGCTAGTGCATTGATGGAGCCTATGCTTAAACCATGGGTGGATCAGTTCTCTTTTATCTTGGAACATCCTGTACAACCTGAAGATCCTGATGATTGGAGCATCAGAATGGAGGTTAATGTTATGCTTTGATTTCTATCTGTTTTCATGTCTTCTACACTTTGTTCATAATTCTTCTTTTCTCAGGTCTTAAAGTGCTTGAATCAGTTTGTTCAGAATTTTCCCAGCTTCACTGAGAGTGATTTTAGGGGTAAGTTTTATATGTTTATTTAGCATGTTTTCCTAGTTTATTTTTAAAGTTTTAATTCTCTTAGTACTCCTGGAGCTTCCATGATTTTGCAGGTATTGTGGGGCCTCTATGGCAGACCTTTGTATCATCTCTGGGAGTATATTTTCGATCAGCAATTGAAGGTACAGAGGATCCCTATGAGGGCAGATATGACTCTGATGGAGCAGAGATTAGCCTTGAATCCTTTGTCATTCAGGTATATCAATTTGCTGGTCATAGTTTATTAGCTTATTTAGTGAATATGGACTTAGATCCTAATCTTTGTATAATGGTTTCATTATTCAAGAGTGGGACCTGATTCTTTAACTTGCTTGCATGTGATGCATTCCATTGTTTCTTAGTGGACTTTTACTAATAAAACCTAGAAGTGTTTAGCATATAAAAAATTTCATGAATATAAGTTAGATATAAGGGTCTTATTTTAGAGTGGATGTATTGATTTTTTTTTTTTTTTTGTTTTAAAATAATTTTTTTATATGAAGGGGCTTTGCTTGTGGTAAAGCTTGAAGGGCCAGGGAAACAAGTTCTAGATTTTCTATGGAATACAGCTTAGTTGGACATTCAAGTGTCTGTTTTTATGTGTGCATGTGCACATGTGAGGACATGCGGAGCTAGAAATACAAATGTTATATATAAGGTGGAGTTGGGTTCTAAGTTGATTGAATGCTGTTGTCTGTGTATGATGCTGGCTGAAGCTGAATAAAAGTAGCTATACTTGTTATGATTAAATAGTATGTCAACAGACTATGATACGATAATAGTTTCCTGAGGGAGATAGGATGTCAACAGACTGGTTAAGCTTTCCTACAAGTCATTCCAACCACCTGTGGAAAGGGGAAAATGTTTTTGTCCCTAGTTTGGTTTGCAATAAGAAGGTTGATGCCTGTGATAGAAAGCTGCAGCGATTGTTAACCTAACTATTGATTTTTGTTTGAAGAAAGTGGTAACAGGCTGGTTCTTTTTATCATAGTTTTGGATTCACTGAAAATGTTGTTATCAAGTGCTTAGATATCTATGGTTTATAGTTTAAATGATCTTTTCCTCCTGTGTTTTTTGTTTGCATTCTGAACTTGCAGTTGTTCGAGTTTCTGTTGACCATTGTGGGAAGCAGAAAATTGGTAAAGGTGAAGTTAGAAAACCTTTAACCCTCTATGTTCTCTTTACTTACAATTTTTTTAAATAATTTTTTATTTGGTAATTTATATACATTTCAATCATGTAGGTTGTGACAAATAATATTGCGGACTTGGTATATTACACTATTGCTTTTCTGCAAGTGACAGAACAACAGGTAATTATTGATTCATCCAGATGTCAGAATGGACTTTGACATCATCTTATTTGATGGCCTTCTTGTCAATATAGGGGCTTTTATTTATCTTAAGTAAATCCAATCTCATTTGTTTTCTATTTTCCTTTTCCATTATTCTTACCCTCAAAAATGAAAGAAAAGTTTTGCCTGCCGCATTTAGGTCATGATTTTAAAGATCCTTGTAGTTCTTTCCGTATTCAGTCATGACAACATGTCTTAACTGCTGATTTCTTCTATCCTTAATAACTCCTCGTCTAGGAATGTTATTCCAATGAATCAGCATGCTTTTGATTATGGAAAAATGATGGTTGCACTGTATACTCTTTTAAAGTTCTTGACCTACATGTGCATTTTTTTTTTATCTATTTTGTCTTTTATGCAGTGGAAAACTTTCAATATTTTGATGTTCCTTGTATCATAACCCTAATCTCCTTATTAATTTGTTCTTCTAAGGTTTCATTTTCCACCTTCTCCTTTTATATATTTGATTTTGAATCCTTTCTAGGTCCATACGTGGTCAGTGGATGCTAATCAATTTGTAGCTGATGAGGATGATGCCACTTATAGCTGCCGTGTTTCTGGTAAGTACTTGTATGCTGGTAAATGTTAATGAATATTTCTATCAAAACCAAGATTAGTACTTCCCATAGAACACCTTAACTTGTCAAATCTTACATTCATTTACCTAATGAGGCATTTGAGATTTAAGAGTCTATTTGTGTCTGATAATGTATCTCTTCCATTTCAAGATTTTTCGCTCTTTGTCCCCC
>AWWV01011020.1:0-18379 GCA_001974805.1 Corchorus capsularis
AGATACTATAATGTACTATCATAAATTTAGTACCATTATGTAACTTTATAGGCAATTAATTATTCTTAATCAAATATACAAGACATCTTTGGACATACAAATATACTTGAGTAAAGAATAAAATTTACCTCAATGAAGTTCACCATTAATTGATTTACCTTTGGGCAAATCCGAAATCATTATTTGAACTTCATATAATCCATTCATGCATGATATAATAATTTAGTTTGGCCACTTTGGTGACTAACAAACTACATAAATATAATCATGCTTATAAAATCTAATTCATATTTGATAGAAAATTACAAATATAAATTGATCATGCAGGGCTAAAACAGATTCATAGATATAAGATTAAACAATCAAGTTTAATATATAACCAAAATTGATCTATGAATAAAAGTTAAAGCCATTAATCTGAACATACAGTAAAAGTGCAAATTGATGCTTTTCAATTAGAAAACATTCTGCCAATATTAACTTATTCGCAACAGACTTGAAAAATGATAATTTAAATATATTAAATTAAATATATAAAACAAAAGTCCAAAACGTGGCCTAAAGAGATCAAAGCTTCTCATTCCCAATCCCAATTAACATTCGGCCAGTATATATTTTTCATAAATATAAAATTGAATTCAATTATGAAATTGAAAAGCATCAGATTCATCATTCGACCAATAGAGCAAAATACATAAAGGGTTTTTAATAGATCAAATCATTATCGGCCTAATGCCAACATCGAAACAAGAGATCAAAACTTTATAGATTTCCAAACGATTAACCAAAATTATGATTACCGTAAACTTTATGAATATTTATCCATGAAACCTAACCAGCTCTGATACCACATGTAAATTAATCTGAAGGCATAAGAACATAAAGGATCTTTATAGGGTCATGAATAAATAATTCTAAATACATAAAGATTTAGACATACCTGATGCGGAATTTGGTTGAGCCATAAGCATAAACTTGTAGAGAATAAATTGATTTCTCCCTCTTGACTTTTACTTAATTTTACGGTAATTCTTTCTGATGGAAAAGACTTAATTATGTGTTTTTCGTAAACCCTAATGAGTAGAGGGAGGACCAATTTATATATGTAGTCTTTTAATCTGGTACGTCCATCAAATGGCCAGTTGAACGGTTGAGATTTATTTGACTATTAAATGTAATTAAATCTCTCAATTAACATAATTAGATAGATTTGATTTAACCCACAATAATGCTGGTCAATCCTATAATTACCCAATTAATGTAATTAACAGATTTGATATGGGCCACATTAATATGGTCAAATTCTAACATGTCTATGAAAATCATGGATTGATAAGGGTAGCCTCTCCTTTGATTTTTCGAAAGAATATGCTACACTTAGTTACTTAGTTTCAAATTTGTTTGCTGTGACTTTGAAGAGTCAAGTATTATATTCTTCTCTCGCCGAAAAAAAAAATATTATTATTAGGTATCGTTGTATGGTGCATTGATGGTGTAAAAAAGGTGACACTGCACGCATTCGCTCCGAGTAGTAATATTTTGCTTGTAAATAAATTGAAGCGCAAATTGAAATGTTAATAACCACTTCATTAAAAAATGTAAACAATACTCTTTAACAAAAATATTTTCACACCTTTCTTGAGCACAGAAGTAATCAAATTTTCTTGGAAAAGGCAATATAGTTATCAATTGGAATGATAATCCGTGAATGTATGGGATATGATTATTATTTTTTTTGAGTTAAGATTATTATTATTGTATAAAAAATAATCTTTATATATATATATATATATATATCTAGTCTAGTCTAGTCTATCTAGTCTAGTCTAGTCTAGTATAATAAAAGTAATCCCTCATGGTTACTTTTCATGAGGGATGATAAATGGCTCTTCTTGATTGGTTGGTTTTTTCTTTTTTGTTTTGTTTTTTTTTTAATTTCATGGTTTCTTGGATTCATGTTCAAATTGGTTTCTAACGTTTTCACAAATGCTCAAATAAGGACCTAACTATTAATTAAGTCCTTGGCGTCAAATGGACTTCTTAATAAACCCCAAAATGTTATGGATTAAGGACATGATTCGAACCGATTTTGCAACATTAGGTAACATCAGGAACTTAATTAACAAAATTAGAAGGTTAGACCTTTATTTGAATATTTCGACAAATGTTAGGAGTCAATTTGAGCAATTAGCCTTGTATACACAAATATAATCATATTCCCCTCATAATAGGATTATACTATTTATTGGGTTTTTCTTTATTAAAAAAAAAAAAAAACTACGTTTGGTTTGTGGTATCTAAGTGGGAATGTCATTTCTACGTCTTTTCTGGGAATGTTATTTTTGTAGGAAAGTGTACATTTTTTGTTCTCATGGGAATCAGGTTATCAAGTTTAGTTAATGGGGGAAACTTATTAAATTTTGAAGGCATAAGAGGAAAGTGAAGGGAAAGAGGGTAACACTTTCCTAAGAAAGTTAGGTTATGTTTGGTAGTGAAGATCATTCTCCATTTTCCATCTGTAAAAATATCAAAGAAATTAAGTTGTGCCATAACATGTGTTATTAAAAACAAATATATTTTTGGAGAATGAAGATGACAATATGCATGGAATGGGAAATGAAGAACATATTTATTTTATTTTGAGATTTTCACTCCATGGTCATCTTCATTCTCTAAAAATATGCTTGTTTTCATTAACACATGGTGTGGCACCACCTAGTTTTTTTTTATATTTTTGGAGATGGAAAATGAAGAATGTTCTACACTAGCAAACATAACCTTTACTTTCTCACAATTTTGGATGGGAATCACATTACTACACCTTTACCAACTAAAGTGGGAAAGTGGTGATATCACAATTCACATCCTTTCAACCAAACATGATAAAGTCACTTTCCCTGATTAACTTATCACACTTTCCGCGTACCAAACGCGCCATCTATAATTTCATTGGATTATGAGTATTTGATACTTCTTAGAAACTGTTGATTTTGACATTTGTGGACGAGAATGGAAAAGTATGAAGATGACTCGGGGTTAGTACGTTGGTTAATTAACATTTGTTTGTTGTCATGTATTTTTTTTTTCTTATAATTAGTCTCTTCCATCGAACGATGAAGGCATGAAGGTGGCCATTTTCCCTTTTCATGTGTTTAATCAGAGAAAAAAAAAAACAAACTTCTAAATTTCCTTTTGCCTCACACGTGTTTAATCAATTTCTTTGGGAGATTCAATAGCAGATTTGAAAATGATGCAATAGCAAATTTCGATTAGGTGGTACAACTCCTAAGGCCGCCATCCCTGGGTGAGGATGGTGGTTAAACCTAATCGTTAGGGAAGATAATTAGAAGATGCAAGACAGTTTTATATTTATTTGCTTATAAGCGCTCTTAAACTTCTAATCTTGCATATCTATATACTATACTTACTATATATAAAAAGTACGAATAAATGGAACCTTTATAATTTTCAATTGTATCTTTATTTTTAAAACATATTTTCAATTGTATCCTTTTTTTAAAGCATATTTCTAAATTGCAATTACTAAATAATATTTTAATTATTCTATTATTTTTTAAATCATAAATTATTCCATTAATTAATAGAATTTTATAGATATAGATAATTTTATATTCTACAAAATAGAATTTCATTTAAAAAATTAATTATAAAATTTAGAGATTGACCGGACTTTGCTTATGCTAGAATTGAATTGGAATTTATACTACCCTACAATACTAGGATTTGAAGTATAATACTCCTAATGTTTAAAGGATAATAAATATCTAATATATTATTTTAAAAACATTAATTATAAATTTGCAATTTTTGCTGACTTCTCTCTTGCTATATTCTTGAATTAGTTTTGTGATACCCTAAAAATAATAGGATTTGAACTATAAGTCTCCTAACCTAAGGATAATAAATTACTTCCTAGCCTATAGAAGAAGTTGATCACTTTGCAGATTATCAAAATTTCATAGTGTGACTATCAAAATTTCATAATGTGATTATCCAACAAAAATTTCATAGAAGGTAATCAAAATTTGATGTTGTGCTTATCAAAATTTCATAGTGAGATTAACAAAATTCTATAAGGAAGTTATCAACATTCCTAGGGAGCTGGTTATCAAAAATTCATAGTATGGTTATCCAAATTTCAAAGTGTACCAAATCAACCTTTTCACAATTATTGTGGTTATCAAAATTTTATAGTGAAGTTAGCAAAATTAATTTCATGTAGAGGTTATTACTATTTTATAGTGTAGTTATCAAAGTTTCATAATGTGGTAATCAAAATTTAATAGGATGGTTATCGAAATTTCATAGTGTGGGTATCAAAGTTTCACAGGCATTAGGGAGATTATCAAAATAATAAGGCTATGTTTGGTAGGAGAAAATATTTTCTAAAATATCAATGAAATCAAATAGTCATACAACATGTGTCAATGAAAATAAGCATATTTTTAGAAAATGAAAATGACATTGAAATGGAAATCTCAGACTAAAAATATAAATATTTTCAAATTCAATTCAATTGCCATTTCCATTTTCCAAAATTATATTCATTTTCATTGACACATGTTGTGTGACTACTTGAATTTTTTTATATTCTTAGATACTATTTGGTAGAGCCTTGAGATTAGTGAGGGAGAGATTGAAATGAGGAGATTAGTTACTATACATGTGAGATTCGAATTGCAGCTTTGAGAACTTAACTAATGATGAAAAAATGTATGTTTGGTGTGGTGGTGAGATCAAATATAAAATTACCATTAAGGGTAGTCATATAAAAGAATATTATAAAATATTAGGGACAAAAGAGGTTAAACATGACTATTAAAATTCTAAAAGCTCCAAACACTACATTTTCCAGTTTTTGGAAATTTAGCTTTTGTTGCGATTAGCTTTTGCCACATATGACAACCATTCCCACCGCAGCATCCACCAAAACCAGTTTTTAGAGCTTTTGACACGTTTGGGACATGCCAAAAGCTCTCCGTTTATAGCCTTAGAAAATGAAAACAGAAAATGTTTTTTCCTATTAAATAAAGCCTAAGGTTATCAAAATTTAAAAAAATTTTGTAACACGACGATTAAAAAAATTTCCACCTACAAATGTAACACTTCAAATGCAATTATTTTACATTTCAATAATCAAATTCTTTTACTTCTAATTAGCTTGATATATATTTACTATTTAATTTAAAGTTTGCTTAATATAATTATAATACAATAAATATATAATTTAATTCTTTAATTTTTAGTGTTTAAATTATTTTAATATAATTTTTATTTAAACGAGTTCAGACACGTACAACGCACGTGAAAACTAAGACTAGTATATATATATATATATATATATATACATTTTTATTACATTTTTATCTCCATATACATTTCTTCACCAATTAATTATGGGTCGCAAGGGCTGGTGTTCCACTTAACTTATCGATTTTTGATTAGCTAAACATTCTCTTCCCTGTATATGGGTGGATCTTTCTCAAATAAAAGCTCCTTTTCACCACAGTAGCTACTGGAAGGAAGAATGCTGCAATCGATACACTATGCGCTTAAACTCTTCAACTTGTCATTTGTTTATCAGCTGCAAACCAAACCAAAACATACCAGATAAAATAGTTACTAACATAAGCGAGTAAAATAATCTTGGAAATCTCCTTGGGAGCCTCTTTATTTCCGCTTTCCAAATCTCACAACACGCCACACACAATTTAAAACTGTCATGAACCATAGTTATTTACACATAACAAATATATAAATTGGCAACAGTTTTCCCATCACATTCAACTTTACAGCACAACCATGACTAAGTGGAGAGCTTGAAATGGAGAAGAGCAGGCAATGCATTTGGCCCTTTTGAAATGGAGAAATGTATATGAAGATAAAAATGTAATAAGGGTTTTGGAGTTAAACATTCAAAATGTTCTTGGTTCATGAAAAAAAATGGGTGTTTGATCTTTAATCGAGGAGAGAGAAATATTTTTGGTATTTGTGGAAAAAAAAAATTCAGATTTTTTTTTTAATTTTTAAAAAATAAATTTCAATAAAATAAAATATATTAAAATAAAAATATTTAATTTTATTCCACGTGTCACCTGCCACGTCAGCAAAAAGATGGTGTTAGTGCCATGTCAGCATATTTGACGGGTCTGTCACGGCTCCCTAACGTGAGGGACCTCGGGTGATAGGTTCTGATAGTAGAAGGACGAATTTGTAGAAAAAAAAAGTACAGAGATCAAAAATCAACATTTCGTATAGTACAGGGACCTTCCGGGTACTTTTACCAAAGAATAACAGTCTATGAAAATCATGGATTGATGTGAAGGATCAATGCACTGAGGGTAGCCTCTCCTTAATTTGATTTTTCGAAAGAATATATCTGGTTACTTAGTTTCAATTTTGTTTGCTGTTACTTTTAAGAGTCAAGTATTATTCTTCTCTGGCAAAAAAACAAATAGAGTTGGGTCAAGGGCTTGAAACAAATTTTCAACCCATGTGAAATCAATTTGAAACAAACTTTCAAGTTTCAACCCACGTGCAATGTGGAAGGATACTAGTATAAGTAACAGTATGACATTGCCATCTATAAATACAGGGGAAAGGAAGCTACTTTCCTAAGCCAGCAACGTTTATTAATACTACTCATATATAGTGGAGCAATATCTCTCAATTCTCTCCCATTCCGATATGGCCGAAACCAAATCAATCAGACCTAAAGCGAATTTTCCTGCTGGAATTGTCACTGATCATTTTCTCTTAGATGCCTCCCACTTCATTAATGTATTAATAATCAAATTAAGTCTTGATTTTTTCTTTTTTAATTTCCATGTACTCTTATATAACATGTTAATAGCTATATATGATATATATTTTCCTTTTTGTTACTTAATATAGTATTGCTCAATCTATATATATTTTTGTATGGTATTTTCATTTAATTAATGTAGATCTACTCTAGAGTTTCTTGTTATTTTGTTCATAAAAAATTTGTTATGGCTTCTGGTTAACTATTGATCATAAAATCAAAAATTTTTGCAGGAAACGAAGTACGAAGAAGAGCACCAAAAGCTGAAGGAAGAAGTGAACAAGATGCTGATGGGTGCTTTTGACAAGCCTTGGACAAAACTTGACCTAATTGATGCAGTTCAACGGTTGGGCGTCTCTTACCATTTTGAGAAAATGATTAATGAGATTTTGCAGCAAATGCATGCTGATGTTGACAATGAAGAATTTCTCAACCTTTATAACACTTGTCTGGATTTCGATTACTCAGACAACATGGGTATAAAATTTCTTGTGGTACGAATTTCTTAATTTGTCCCATGCATGTCATGTCCATATTCATCACTTTTCTTAAATGCTATTCATTTTTATTACAGTATATATATAATTTTTGAATATTGATGGAATTTGAAGCAGACATGTTTAAGAAATTCAAGGATGATCAAGGAAACTTCAAGGAATCCCTAACAAGCGATGTTGGAGGAATGTTAAGCTTGTATGAAGCCACACATCTAAGGATTCATGGTGAAGATATATTGGAAGAAGCACTTGCTTTTACCATTAAACACCTTCGGATGATCTTGTCATCTGAGAATTTAAGCCCCTCTGTTTCTGCCCAAATAAGGCATGCATTAATCCTCCCACTTCATAAGAACATACCTAGACTTGAGGCCAGGAACTATATGTCTGTCTATGAACAAGACCCTTCACACAGTGAAATTCTGTTAACTTTTGCAAAATTAGATTTCAACATTCTGCAAAAACTGCACCAAAAGGAACTCTGTAACTTATCAAGGTGATCTCTCTAAAGTCTAAACCATTCATCAAGTATAAGTATAGACTATAATTTTACTATATATTTGTTTTGAATAAATTAATATGCTTAAAGAAAGTTCTTTTTTTTCTTTTTCTTTGCTGTTAATTATAGGTGGTGGAAGGACTTGGATGTTTCAAAGAAACTACCATTTGCTAGAGATAGAATTGCAGAATGCTACTTCTGGCTAGTGGGAATCTGCTATGAGCCAGAATATTTCCTTGACAGGAAAATATTCACCAAAGTTGTTGCCTTGACATCCCTTGTTGATGATATTTATGATTCCTACGGTACAAGAGAAGAACTTGAGCTCCTGACTGATGCAATTGAAAGGTTTGAGTTCCACATTAGTTAGCCTAAATCTCACATGTTAATTAAGTGTTTATTAAGGAATGGTCTAATAATTAATTAATAAATTAATTATTAACTACTACTAATTAATTTCAGGTGGGATATCAATGCCGCAAATGATCTACCAGAGTACTTGAAGGTATTCTATGAGGAAGTATTTCTTCGTATTTACAAGGAGATTGAACAAGATTTGATTGCACAAGGGGTATCATACCCGATGCACTATGCTCAACAAGTGGTGAGCCTCAAATAGTAAATTAAATTAAAATTTACAATATATTTATTAGTATTCTTAATTTGATGGAGATATATAATTATAATATGACTTATTAGTCTTTTTGCCATCTGAATTCAAATCACGACAAATTGTCCCCTGAATTTTCAAATTCAGGACAATTTACCTCCTATATCAGGAGGCAAATTGTCTCGATTATAGTTTAGAAGTCAAAATGTCCTTAGCCCAGCCATAACTTAGGGGACAAAAAGGCTAATAAGCCAATTATATATATATATATATATATAGATATATAGTTATATGTAGTTAGTTGAAAACTTTTAATATAAGAGTATTTGTATATGTGTACGTGTGTGTATATATTGGCATAAACAAAAACCTTTCAACCTTTTCAACTTTGTTATTGTGTTTGTTTTCCTCAGCAAAAAGCGCTAGCTAGAGTTACTTGGATGAAGCCAAATGGTTCCTTGACAAGAAGGTGCCAACAATGGAGGAGTTCATGGAAGTTGGATTGATTAACTCAACGGTCCCAATTCTATCCATTGCATCTCTTCTTGGATTCAGAAACATAGGGATTACCAAAGATGTTTTTGATTGGATTCTCAGTTATCCCAAAATGATCACGGCTTCGTGTATAATCGGCAGATTCATAGATGACATTGTCACCCACGAGGTCTCTACAAAATTTTCATTGGCTTCTATTTTCCCTTTTCCTTAACTAATTCATTTCTTCATGTAGTAATATTAATCATTCAACTAATTTTGATGCAGTATGAGCAAGAGACTAGGGGACAAGAAGCTACAAGCGTACAATGTTACATGAAACAACATGGGGTGACAAAACAAGAAGCAATAGATGAACTCTATCGACAAGTTTCTAATGCTTGGAAAGATATAAATGAAGAATGTCTCAGGCCATTTACTGTCCCTTTTCCGGTCCTAAAGCGAATCGTTGGTCTTTCACGCATTACATTTGCCGTATACAAGGACGGAGATGGCTACACTTTCTCTCAACTGCTGCTCAAAGACGATATAACATCTTTGCTTGTTGATCCACTTCCAGTTTCTGTATCCGACATGTGACAACTTAAGTTCTATAACATGTATGAAATTAATAAGTGATAGTTATGTCACATTTAATGGAAGCTGGGGTGCCACATGGTTTGGATCAATTCCAGAGAGAATCAAACCCAACCCAACCTAACTTGAGCATCTTAGGTCCAATATATTTGGTTTTATATGTACTGCTCAGTTTTTATAACTAAATAAAAATTCTGCTGTTGTGTGCAAAAAAAACTAGTCAAGTTGCGCTTTCTGTTCTGCCTATGTTTTTTTTAACTCCATCTGACATCTAGAGCTTTACTTGTCTCGTTCTCGTGTAAAATGGATGCTATTTTAAAAAAAAATAAAAGCAAAATTGCACTTTCTTTATAAGGAAGAGAATCAAGTCCAATGCAGATTCCAGGCAAAAACAGAGCCTGACAGCAACAAAACTCAAACAAAAACAGAGCAGAAAATAAAAACAGGATTATATCTAAAATTGGACACATTCTTCTTTTTTTTTTTTAAAGGTAGATTTTATTGATAATCGAATAGTGATTAAGAATCACTACAACACGAACAAAGACCAAGCAAGAAGGACCAACCCGTAGGTAGAAAAACTAAGAAACAACAAAACAAATAACAACAAAAGTCAAACCATCAGAAAAAGCTAATCCAAACCACGACACAAGTCTCACACATTCACACCCAAACTGCACAGACAATAGAAACAAAGTTGAAAAATCAACTCTTCACGTGAATCCAACATAAGGAAGAAGGCCATTCCAGCAAAAATACTCTTACTCGCAACAGACAACTCCATAAAATTACCAGGATACATTCTTCTTTAGCAAGGCTTTGTGCGCTGCCCATTTCGCTAAGTCAAAAATATGCTAATATTTTTGCACAAAATTAATTGAAATGTGAGATCATCCTTCGTCATTACTTTATTGGTTATAAATTGCAGTAGCAAGTAATATCGAGAGCCGAATTGATCATGCAATTTACACATCAGCTTTTAAGCTTGCCTTGCCTTCTGAGGTGAGAAGAGAAGTAGGGTAAACGTTCATTTCGTGGCCAAAAATAAATTTATAAAAGATCTGTGAAATATTATAAAACAAATTCGTTATAT
Source organism: Corchorus capsularis (assembly GCA_001974805.1). Taxonomy (NCBI): domain Eukaryota; kingdom Viridiplantae; phylum Streptophyta; class Magnoliopsida; order Malvales; family Malvaceae; genus Corchorus; species Corchorus capsularis. The sequence continues at coordinate 10,597 of AWWV01011020.1, forward strand.
TAGAGAAAAAAAGCTAGCTGTCGTTTCATTCGAGTCGGTGGGTTTTATCCTATCAATCTTTATCGTTAGTAGACTTTAATGAAAAGGTCGCATGAAACTCATGGAGAGTACATGTCCTCTTTCTTATGAAAAAATGAATGGTATAAATTTTACGTTCGTGATAAATAATTTTTTGTTGGTATGTTGTGACTATGATATACATAATTTTTATGTCCTCATAATACTTGTTTCTTTCGTTATAAATTACTGTTAAATGACGTATGCTTACATATAAAAACAAAAAGGAAAAAGAAAGATTGTGTGGCTGAAAGCTAGAATTTGACTTTACCATATATATATAGTGAATAAGTAGTTCGTTATGGTATCATTAATATATAAATAAATGACTTTTTAAAAAAAAAATTATGAACCTTGACAATTGACATGCTCATAATATCCAGCAACAACCTTTAAGTGGAGTTGAATCCTAGAATAGAAAGAAACTTCAATATAGTAACTAAGCATGTGCAACGTGATATTAATCATTTAAAATTATGTATATCTCTGTTATAAGGGAAAATTACACACTGAAGTTCAATATATATAACTCCCTCCTTATTGGGAATTACTCCCTCTGTCCTAAATTAATGGACTCTTTTTGGGATGAATATGGTCATATTTAAGACCACATTCATCTAAAAAAATCAAATAATTTGGGATAGAGAAAGTAAGAAGTATTTCTAGCGGAGCCACCAGTTCTCGCGGTGTTCGTCGGAAGAGGTGAAAGTATTAGAATAATTAAACAAGATGACTTCAAAACCGGCAACTATTTTAGCAGGAACCAAGAAAGTGCGGCAAATTGGACAAGTCGTAGCAAGGCTATAACCAAGCCATTTATCCAAGCAAGCTTTATGAAATAGATGATTACATCCCAACTCTCTCATCTCATCATCTTCTTCAATCTTGCATAAGCAAACGGCACAACTTTCTTCTTCTTCTTCTTCTTCTTCGAATTCGCCGCCTTGTTGCAGAGCATTGCTCTTGTATCTGACTATGCCAAGTTGTTCACCGACACTCGAAGCCAAGTGCTGCGGTTGCTCTTGCTCTTGCTCTTGCTGCATATAATTGTAATTAGGGAACATGGAACAGTTAAGCAACAAGTTCCAAGCCATTTTCAAATGGTTTATAATCAAAACAATGTAATAAAACATGTTGGATATAGATTATGAGTTTTTTTGGGTGAGGAATATATAGCAAATATAATGATAAAGGCTGCAAATTAAAGTGTAGATATACATATATATTATTATTATTATACTAGTAACAATTCATGGGGGGAACCGTGGTATTTATAGAGTTTGGTATGGGAAGTAGTAAAAAAAAAATTAAACAAGCTGTTGAAAAGTCGTAGCTAATTAAAAAGTAAAAACTTTTAGCAGACATTGATAATTATATATATTATATTATATAATCACATTCCGCTCATAATACGATGTTACTATTATTTAAGTATATATCAATTAGGACCCTGAACTGTTGATTATAAGGGCACGTCTGCTTAGAAACTGTTGATTTTGACGTTTGTGGACGAGAATGAAAAAGTATGAAGACGAGTCACGGATAGTACGTTGGTTAATTAACATTTGATGTGAAGGATTCATGATTTTCTTATAATTTTGACCAACAAAAAAAAGTCTCTTCCATCGAATGACATTGAAGGCATCAAGGCGGCCATTTTCCTTTTTCACGTTTAATATGTTTTGGATGGATCATATATATAAATTAGTTAGGCTAATTGAGATAAGTTTTGACAAAGAATTCCATTTATCACCTTTAACATCCTTTGTGCCCAATTGGTTTCAATAAAATCTCGCCTTTCATAAAAAAAAAAAAGATCAAGCAAAAAACTTAAAGGCTATATAGATCCAACTTGATCCGAAATACAATATCATATAAACTTTAATTAGAGTTTGTAATTTTTTTTATTTGTCAATTCTATCATATTTCACATAGCATCATCCATCATTAAATTATTCTCTATGTTGCTTTATTTATTTATCTATACTATATATAAAAGTACGAGTTTTGAGAAACTTTTGAATTGCCTATTGTAATCTTATTTTTCAAATATATTGTCTTAAATGTCCTTACTTAACTATTATAGTTTTATTCTACTAGAAACTCTATTTTTATTCAATTAAATTAAATCTAATATCTTTATAATTACTTTATTTTTACCAAAAAATTTGGATATACTAAAATTTTTTCTAATATACAATTTTATTCTACTAAAAACTCTATTTTCATTTAATTAAATCTAATATCTTTATAATTACTTTATTTTTACCAAAAAATTGGATATATTAAAATTTTTTCTAATATACAATTTTATTCTACTAAAAACTCTATTTTCATTTAATTAAATTCAATATTTTATATATATTTTTTTATTTTTACCATTTTAATTTAAAAAGTAATTATGATTGACATTTTCTATCTGATAGTTCAATGTATTATGATTAAAATTTGTTGTAATTATTTTATTTGACTTATAATGATTTTTTTCTTGATAAATACAACTTTGTTGTGGGTTTAAATTTGTTGTTTTATACATTGTTAATATTTTTATTTGTGTGGAATAATTTCTTTTCTTACTTTGATGGTAAAACCTAATGTATATATAAATGGGTTGGTCGGGTTGGATTTGGGTTCAGTTTCGGGTTAAGGAAATTTTGGGTTATACGGGTTTGGTTAATTTTTGGTTTTAGGTTGGGTTGAGTTTGAATCGCTCAAATGTCGGGTCATTTGGATTTAGGTCATTTTTGGTTTGGGTGTTTTTCGGTTTTGGGTCATATGGTTCCAATAATTTTGGGTTTGAGCCTCTGGTTTAGCCTCTAATTTTCAAGTTTAGATCTTTTCGGATTCTGGTCATTTAAATATAATTAATCTCGATTTAGGTAATTTCGGGTTGATCGAGTTCGGGTCATTAATGATCTGGGGTCAAATAATTTCGGTTTCGAATTGAGCGGATTTTTTGGTCGAATCGAGTTGGATCTGGTTCGGTTTCAGGCAGTCGAGTCGAATACCCACACTCGAATGAAATTTTGTCATCTCTAATAATATAATTTTTTAGGACAAAATTAGTAGTATGCTTAAGATTTTAATTTTCATATAATTTAAAGTATCACGTGCAACGCACGTGGAAGCGAAGACTAGTCCCATTAAAGATACAAGTTAATTACATATTATAATTTTTTTTATAATAAAATGAAATGCCACTTATTTGATTTTTTGCAATAATTCAAATGGCCTTGTGTTATAGTTCAATCATGTTACATACATCTAGCTAATTCACTTCCACTAGTATTAATTAATTTTCTAATTAATGTTTTTCTTTCTTTTTTTTATACATTGGGACCTATGTGCCCTTATTAAGGGAAGGAGGATGAAATTGCAAGGGTTTCAAATTTCTAACCCAATAGACAGTCTCCGACCCACGTCGGTGGGGACATGACCAATTTGAACTAAACATAGTGCCCCAAAGATTGTGAAAGGAGAATAAATGAGATCCAAAGACTTTTCCTTAATTACATGCAACATATAATTCGGCCTTAGAAAATGCTAACTACGTTAAAAACGTTTCTCTCTCTCTCTATATAGTCATCTTTTCCTTTTTGTTCTCTTATTATCCTTTTCTTTTTCTTGCTTTTACGCAAGAAAATGGAAAATTTGTGATTGGGAACATCTTGAGAATGACCCCATTTAGTAATTTAGTCTATGGTTATATGTGTATCCATGGAAACATATATATAATTTATTATGTCAGAAAACAAAGACAACTTTTTTTTGAGGGAAAGAAAACAAAGACAACTGAAATTTCAACAAACCTCCCTTCGGATTTTTTGTGAAAAATGTGGCTCACGTGTTGCAAGCAAATGGCACTACTTCCAAAAAAAATTCTATAGAAGTGAAATAATTAAGATTGTCAATAAAATGCCACTTTTGAAATGATATTGTTAATAAAAATTACCAACCGGTACGTAATAACAAAATTACGTGAATATTTTTCTTAGAATGGCCTTCCAATTTTAATTAATTATATATATATATATATATCTGTGTGTGCGCGCGCGCGCAGGGAATAAAGTGGAACCAGCTGGTCCTGCAGTAATTTGCGAACGGTTGGAGCTGTGTGAACAGTGGCATCCGCAACTGCGGTTGGAATTGAGAGACTTAATGCTATAAGTAAAACCGCCACTGCAGCAACCATGACAAATGAATAATGCTTCTTGGAATAGTAGTAGTCCATATTACAATTACACAATCTCTCCTATATCACACAATTAACTTGATGATGAGGATTTTGTATAGCTAGAGATGGTTGGTTTATATAAAAAAAAAGAATGGCAGATGGCCTATATATTTTATGCTATAGATACATATATATCTCATATATCTATATATATTTTATAAGATTTCGTAATATTCCAAAAGTATATAGTTTATCCCATCATGGGATACATATGTATATATAAGAATTTCCTTTATAATTATATACTTTAGGTTTTTATTTTAAATGTGTTTAGTAAAATTACATATGTATATCTTATTATATGATAATTAGATACCAGAAGTTACATTATTAATTCTTAATTATATGTGTATGTATTTAAAATTGATAGCTTAAATCACCTGGTTAGTACAAAATGTAAAATATAAAATATACTCTATATATATATATATATCAAATTTTCAAAATGTGATTACAAAAATTTCATAGTGGTATTTCTGCGGAGATTATCAAAATTTCATAGTATGGTTACCAAATTAGGAAGGTTTTTAAACTTTTATTATGGAGTAATCAAAATTTCAGGGAGGATATCAAAATTTAGGGAGGATATCAAATTTTATATGAAGGTTATCAAAATTTCATAGTTTAGTTTTCAAAATTTCATAAGCAGGTTATCAAAATTTCAGAGTATGTAGATCAAAATTTCATAGGGAGATTAACAAAATTTCATAATGAGTTTATAAAAAAATCATAGGGTAGATATCAAGATTTCATAAGAAAGTTATCAAAATTTTATAGGGAGGTTTATCAAAACTTTATAGGAAGATTTATCAAAATTTCATAGCGAGGTTATCACAATTTCATAGTGTGATTATCAAAATTTCAGAATGTGATTACTAACAATTCATATGGAGATTTTAAAATTTTCACGACGTGGTTATCGATATATCATATGGAGGTTATCAACATCTCATATTGTTGGTTATTAAAATTTCATTGGTAAGTTATCAAAATTTCATATTGATCGTATTCAATATTCCTTAGGGAGGTTAACAAAATTTCATAAGAAGGTTAAAAAAATTTTATAAAAAGGTTCTCGAAATTACATAGTATCATTATTAAAATTTTATATATAGGAAAGTTATCAAAATTTCATAATGAGATCATAAAAAATAGTGTAATTATCATAATTTAATAGAGAGATTATCATAATTTCATATGAATATTTCATTAAATCACATTAGGCCACGTATAATGCACGTAAAAACTAAAACTAGTAGAAGAAAAAAACATATATACTCCTATATATATAATAACTAGTGTAAGAAAATCAAACACAATCACATAAATTAATATATAAATATAAAATAATAAAGCATGTGATCCGATACATATATGGACTAATTAGGAAAAACAACTAATAAAAGTAAAACCCTAAAAAATAGCTAATTAAAAGGGGGAAAATCATTCAAAAAGGAAAAAATTCCCTTGTTTCCCTCCATTTGGAATGGCATATGTGATATGATCCATGCTTTTTATTTATTTATTATTATTATTTTTTTTTTTGCTACTTCATGCTTTTTATTTTTAGTAGTAGCAAATCATAAGGATTTCATTTCAACGTGAACAGCAATTGTTGGATTTGGGCCTTGATGTTTCTCGAATTTGTTTAAAAAATCTATTAAAGTATTTATTGTATATATTTGGGCTTACGTGTGTGGGTTAGATATAAACGTTAATGGGCCCATGAATTCTAACAGATAAACAAACAGTATTAAGCAATTATCTAAAAAAAAACAGTATTAAGCAATTATTAAGTTTTGGCATCACGATAAATGATAGTATTAATTAATTATGTAATTAACCAGTTTTGCACCCGAGTTGTTCGTTTTTTTTAATATTTACAAGTTAACCTTGTTCAAGTCGGGTTGGTCTATTATGGGGTAAAACTCTTCAACAATGGTTTTCTCCATTTATAAAAGTCGAACTCGAGACCTTGTTTAAGGGGAACAAGTGTCAAACCGCTTAAACCAACCACTTGTTGGTCAAGTTGTCAGTTCAACGGATAGGTGCACCGTGTTTGAACTGTGAGGTCCTTGAATTGCAATTTATATAAGATAGTTTCTTAATTTATGTTGATTTCTCGTCGGATGATAGACGTACATAGATTTATTCTAATTGTAAATTTGTAATGGTAGTAGTACCCCTCTAAAAAAATTAAAAATAACGGATTTTTATTAATTTCCAACATAAAATCATCAAGATTCTAATACAATAAACACATATACTATTGACGAACCACACAAGATCATACCGTTACAAATTTCATTCTGTTGGACAAAAAAAAAACTTTTGTAAAGATACCAAAAACTTCAAATAAACATTACAATTCAACAAGAAATCAAACATCTATTGTGGATTAACTATATATTAATTGTGATCGACCCATTCAAATCACAAATAATTAACTTTATTAGTTGCCTTAAAGAAAGAATTACAAGTTTAATTACCTTATTTATTAATTGGAGAAGATAGATGAAGAAGCTAGGTGCAAAAGTCAGCGGCGCAATTCTTACTGCAACATTCACTATCGAGATAGCAAAAATAATTACGTGGTAGGCAGGAGCATATACCAGAATTGCAAGTTGAAAGAACACAACAATCTTTATCAGTATTGCAAGGGGTTTCAGGTCGACTGCATGTTGAGATTTGCTGTAATTTTCGAACACTTGGAAATGGGAGAACCGCGGCTTCGGCAGTTGGGATTGATGAGAGAATTGCTACTGCTGTTGCAGCAACTAAGACAAATATTGCATAATGCTTCTTCGAGGTGGAGTACTCCATATTATAATTACACAATTTCTCAACTTCTTGCACAATTGTAACTTGATGCGGATTTTTGTGTTATAGGGGTTTATATAGAAAAAAAAAAATGAAAAAGATTGGGTCATGGCCTATATAAGTTTTACTATAGTCTATATATATATATATATATATATATATACCTATATTTAAATTTTAATATATATATATATATATAATTAAAAAAATTTTAATATATGTTTTATAATTACTAGTTTTCACTTCCATGTGCGTTGCACGTGACCCATTAATTATAAGTAGAGCTGTCAAAACTTGACATGAACCTAATAACCTGTCCAATCCGATCGATTCCGATTTGACCAGAAAAATAAACGATAACCCGAATGACTCGAGAAAATTACCTAACTCATTAAACCTGGACCCAAGTGACGATAACTCGAAATCCACCCAACCCGCCCGATTGACATCTCTAACTTTATAAGTCAAAAAAAATAATTGAATGTTATTATATATTCTTCTCATTTTTAAAACTTTAATTATTCTTGTTATACCAAAATGCTCCAAAAATAGAAGCAGACCAATCACTATAATCAAATTTTAAATAAATTTTAACTTAAAATAGTTTTAAAAAATATGAATAATTAATGATTAGACAACTTATTTTAACTTTTAAACTTGATAATAATACTT
>AWWV01011023.1:0-36402 GCA_001974805.1 Corchorus capsularis
TTTAGTTTTAAAAATCAATGAAAAGTTTATGCAACAGTGCCTATTTTTATTGGATTTGGCACCGTATAGATTTCTGCAACAGTATTCTGGATTGTTTTTCACCTGTTACTGAGTTTATATATATTAAAATTGCAATCCTTGACTATAGTGTAAGTTACATAAGCTCAAAAGTGATTGCTATACCCAACCATGTATTGGATTGTTTTGTTAATAACCTATACCCAACCATGTGAACCAAAAACACCCGGTGAACTTAAACAAAATAGAGCAGCTTGATAAGCCTTGGCACACTGTCATTGTAGGGTAATTATTTGAATAAACCCCTGGAAAATAATGCCGAGTTCCCGCGCCATGGCGCAGGCACATTTGACTAGTATCATGTAAATTAGACATATGATGGATGGGAAGCATAATGCCTGAAAATACTTAAGACCAAGTTCAACTTGGGAGACTTGTAGTTTAGCCCCTAACCAAGAAATTTTGGATGCATGGAAGAAGCAGAGCATGTTGCTCATGGGGAACATGTGAAGCAAATTCAATACATTTCCGGGGAGCAATTTTTGATGGAATCATCTTACTATATCAGCCATGAGACTAACCACTAAAATTATGTTATATCAAATCAACTTCTAAAAATTAGGAATCTAAAAAAAAAAGTTAGGCATATGGCTCCTCTCCAGTCCATTTATGGAGAGGCTAGTCCTATTTAGGATTAAGCTACATCATGGGTCTAAAATCCAATTACTAAGCTTTTGCAAGTACCAAACCAATATGGAATTGAAAAGAAAAATTGATTAATCTTGAACAAACCAACTTATTTATGGAACAGCTAAATACCAAAAAAATTCCTTATATTTTTCTCTTGGAACAAAATAATCTCTTATATAGTTTTTTGGAACAAATTAATCCTTATGTTTTAAAAGTGAACCACGTAAGTCCTTTTTTGACAATCCGTTAGTCACGTGTGCTAACGTGGAAGCCACGTCAGTATGTTTGGCAACGTGTCAGGTAGGGCCCATATGCTAGAAATTTTTTTAAAAATTGTCTTTATCCTTTTTTTTTTCTTTTTCTTCCCCCTTAATTTCTTCCCTTTCTATTTTCCCTCAACAGTTCGTTGCTAAACCCAGAACTCCACCACGCCGCCATCGTTCCGGAGCTCCGATGGACCCATTCCAGGTCAGCTCGCCTTTTCTCCCTGACCTCAATTCTAGCCTCAGTTTTCAAAACAGACCCCTATTCTCTTGAATCTACTCTTGTCCGACCGAAAAAACTCCCTCCGATCTCCCAACTCCAGCAGCCAATCAACCTAATTTTATGATATTTTGTTCACCTCATCCCTCTCTTGATTTCCACCACCACTTTCTTTTCCTCCAATTGAAGTGATTCAATCTCACGTTCAATGAATAAGAAACCAGCAAATTATTAATAAAAGGTAGAATTGCATTTTGGAATTCCTTAGCAATCCAAGTAAAGTAAAAGTACTTTCAACTCCGAATCCTTTTTATTGATGAAAACATGAAGAAACTTTGAGTGTAATTTCAAAGGATATGAGTTGGGAGTTGCCACTAAAGTAAGCAACTTTGGGTATAAACACATATCATTTGTGCATAATTTCCTTTTAAACTTACCTCTTTCCTTGAATCTGAATTTTCCTTCGACTATCCATGAAACTTGAATTTAAGACCATGAACTTAGAAGGTAATTTGGTGAGGGGCTTTAATTTGCCTAAGTTGCATGTTAATTCCACCATAAATTTCATGGAACATTGGAGAGAGAGAGCTTTGTAGGGAGAGAAAGTGAGGGTGAGGGTGACGGCAAAGAGGAGGAGAAAAAACATTTTAAATCTTCAATTTTGCAAATTGGCATAATTGCCCTCTAGCCCTTGTAATCCTTAAATCCTTTCAATATAGTCCAAAAACTTCCTTTTAAATTCACTTGCACTCCCAAATTTATTTACTTCTTACTTCAAATTTTAATTTATAGTACAAAGAATAAATTTTTATGGTATGTTTATGGAATTTGACCCACATTGTAGGTTATATCCGATGAATTATATTAATTAATTATTTTTTTGAAAGAATATTAATTAATTATTATTTAATCATGACCTATAAAGATCTTTCATACTTTTATGTCTTAAGTTAATTTTACAGGTCAATTCCATCTAATAATTTATTAGGTGTTTTTTCAAGTTGATGAGGCTAGTGCTCTGAGAGTTCAGGCCTTGAATCTAGGAGGAGTGTATTTCCAGGAAAAACAATACTTCTTGCCCCTCCATTTTGTCACATACAATGCTCCCTCCTGATGTGTCCATCACATATTAGGTCATGTGTCTTCTCTCTTCTTTTTTTTTTTCCTTTTTTTATTTTTTTATTAAGTTTAGCTTTAATTTCACTAAGTTTAGCCTCAAATTAAAATTTTATTTGTATTTTAAGGGTAAATTTCAAAATTAATAATTTATTGTTATAGGGTTTTAGAAATAAAATACAAAACTAATTTCACTAAGTTTAGCCCCAAATTAAAATTTTATTTTTATTTTAAGGGTAAATTCCATAATTAATAATATTGTTATAGGGTTTTATAAATAAAATATATAATTAATTCACTAAGTTTAGCCCAAATTAAAATTAAAATTTAATTTTAAGGGTTAGAAAAATTAAAATTTATAAATAATGTATTGGAACTAATAAAATGATGACATGTGCCCTGACGTATGATAAACACATCGGAAGGGAATATTGTATGTGACAAAATGGAGGGAGGTATAGCAAAGTCCTGGAAGGACGAGCGTTGCTACATAACCAAATAATTGACCTGATTTAATTTCCCACCTGACGTGGAGTGACACGTTTGTCTCACTGGTGGTCCCATCATTACTTGAGAGACTAACGTTAAGTCCCACCACCGTTAGGTTCAATTTTTGGCTTACTTTCTTTTTGTTTCACTCCCAGAAAGTCTAAAACTAGTTTTGCTTTTGTTAGGTTCAATTTTTTGTGCCGCCACCTAAAATTTCTTTTCTTTTTGTGTCTACCAGCTTCTTTGGATTTTGAACCAGTAAAGGTTAATTTCTTTGGACTTTGAATTATTGGTTCAGTTTTTAATTTTTGCAAACTGGAATGGAATCTCAACCTCTAGATACATAAGCATCAGTGGAACCCAAGCACCATGGTCAAGCCCATGCTCTGTATCTTCATCAACACAACACGATCGAAACCAGATTCCACAAGCAATTCCATCACCCTTTTTGCCAATTCCGGAGCCCCAGCAGATATTTCAAAACAGTGGATTTAAGGAATACAATTCAATCAACTAAATTAATTGATAAAACGCAATCCCCAAAATTGTTGTTGTTTATACCACAATTTACAATTGGGTAAAATTGTAAATGTACATGGTGGTGTATAATCAACGGCTGAGATTCATTCCCAAAAGTCCTATGGATTGTTGGATTTAGTCCACCATAGGCCAAAGTCAATTAGGAAAAGGATTGATCTTTGACTTTAAATCCTTAATTTCTTTTAATTTAATTAATTAAATTAAAGAAATTAATTAAATTATATTGAAAACACATTTGGGCCGCCCCATCTACTGTACAGATTGGGTCTGGACGGCCCATGCCCCTGAAATTGAAATCAGGCCCTTCCCGGATTAAAACTTTTACAAGTTTGCAATTAAGGACAAAGGGATTAGGGTTTAGAATTCGGAAAGGAAGATGAAGGAATTTGGGGTAACATCCTTTATTAAAGTTGTTCAAACTATCATGAAGAACACTCTGTCCAAATTTCAGCTCATTCCGAGCTCAGAGGAAAACTTGTATTTTTTGCAATTAAGGACAGAATCCAATCCTGGGACCAATTGAGCACGACGATTTCACCATTAGTTTGAAACTTGAACTACATGAGTTATATAAGCTATATGGAAGAATCAAGCCATATTTTCCATTTTTCATAACTTTTACTAAATTTGCAATTAAGGACATTATGGTTGATTGAGCTCGGTTTAAGCCATTTCCTTAATCCAATTTTGATGATACCTAAATGGGAGCTTAGTGGCATCATATTGAGTGTAATTTATTGGTCAAGTAATGAAGAATTGAAGTTCATGGCGTTTGGAAGTGATCTCTGCACCATACTACTTCGCTGCATTTGACTTTTCACCCCTTTTTGCTGCACCAAGCTTTGGAACCTTCTGGAATTCGAAAATTATGTAATTAAATGTGATAATTATCACATTTCAAGGGTCAAAACATGCTGATTATGTGGCTGATTGAGTTGGTTAGAATTCCCTTGATTTAAGGGATTTGATTCACAATTTAAAATCAGAGGATCAAGATGAATCAAGATGGGATTAATCTCAGCCGTCGGATCTTCCTAACCCTAGCAAGCCGCCCCCCCCCCCATATATAAGGAGGCAGCCTCCAACGTTTTGAAGGACAGCAACTCTTCATCATCAACATCACAACTCAGACTCCAGGTCAAAACAACTCTCCTTAGAGAAAAATCTTCAACTAAGCTCCGTGCTTTCAATCCTCTCAAGCCTCTGCGCTTTCAAATCAACTTTGTTCATCAAGTTCTCACTTGATAATATTTTTATTTTATTTTTCAACCTTGTTTTTACAAGTTCTTGTCTTGTATTTACATGTTGTTTCAATCAAATCTCATCTCTTTGTCAACAAATCAAGAAAATAACATTTTCCTCAGCATTTCCTTTGTCATCTAAATCTGGAATCAATGATTTAAACACTTATGTGTGACTTTGATTCAGGATTCACAAATCGTTTGGTTTATTTAATGTTTCCGCACTTCAAGCAAACATTTAATTTTCTCTGCACTTTCAATTTCATTTTTCCTACAAAATGAACTTTTATTTTTCTCGCATCCTTTTATCAATTTCCGGTTAAAATTGGTTGGCACGCCCGGTACCCTTTCACCAAGATCTCCAAAGAGATTTTTTGGCGCGAACAGTTCTTAAATTGAAGAACCTCATTCAAATCAATTCTAAAAAGAACAAAGTTCTAATTTTGAAGTTTGATAAATGAAGGAATTGAAGAAGTAGGGGTAAATAGGAAGGAAAAGCAGAGTCACTTTGTACATTTTGTCAGGGAAATTATAGAAGTCATGGATGGTATGTGCAGAAATGACGAGAATGGATTTGGGTTTTTGGCAAACACTTTGTCCTTCCATGACTGCAAGAAATGCCTCGTCGGAAGTGACTCGTCTATCGACGGCGTCGGCGAGCCATGGGATCCCTTTTGCTGTATATATATTTTAAGGGAGAAAGGAAAAGTTGGATGATGGATCAAGTTAGAGGTGACGGTGTTAGAAGTTAGAGGTAACAGTGTTAAGATTTAATTAGGGTTGGAAGTCAACATGGGATATTACACGTCATGCGGGTTAAATTTCGGTAAGGATTTTCGGGCTGTCTATACAATAGCAAATATGTTCTAAAAATTTCAAGCATAATTCCTACTTTTACCAACGATCTAGGGGAAGAGTATAAAGAAAAAAAATACTTCGTATTTGTCTCATCAATTTATTATAAGAAGAATTTTTTGGGGGGGAATAATAAGAAGAAAATTATTATTAATCTATATGTATACCTACAATCATTGACAAGAATATTATAAAAACTAAATTATACATAATAATATTTCAACATATATACTTATTATTCAAGACATGGACAATATCGAGTATATTTATGAGAAAAATCAAACAATCTATTAATTATACATAATAATCTTTCAACATGCTATTATTCAATGCAACAAATTTGAGATATGTTTTGATCGGGAATCCAAGTCTAGCTTTTGTATCTATTAAATTAGTTAATATTAATAGATGCCAAAAAAAATTAATTAATATTAATTAGATTTAATGTAACACATCCAACACAGTAGACAATACATGCACCGGCTTTTAATTTGATTAGGGGTTGGCATGGGTCGGCGGAAACCGATAAACCGACTGCCACTGACCCAACCGAAGCATGTCGGCTCAGTTTTTGGAGTGCGGTCGGTTAATCGGTGGAAAACCGATGGTTATTACATTAATTCGGTCAGTGATCGATCTAGATTTTTTAGACCCGAAACCGACCGAATATATATATATTAAAAATAATAAAAATAGTTTTTTATATTTATGTTATATATATATTATATTAAAAACCCTAAATGACAACTTTCCTCATCTCCTTCCTGCCTCTCTCGACATTTTCTTTTTTTTTCTTCTCTTCTCTATCCGATTTTCTGTCTCTCTTCTTTCTCACCTCCATCAAATTTCTTCTTCCTAAGTAGCGCCGCCTAGTACCTCTGCTCCCATCTCCGTTACCGTCACCGTTGACAGCCCCGTCTCCACTCTCTTCTTCTCTTCTGTCCCCTTCTCTTCTCTTCTGAACTGAGCTTGCTCTTCTTTGTTTAAAGCTTTTCCTACAACCGCCATTAAAACCATTGGTACGCCATTTCTTGACGGCTTAGGCACTCAAAATCCTTTCTTGCTTCCTCTTCTTATCTAAATTCAAGAAGACCTCTAAAACCTACCTATAAACTAGCCTTACCCAGCACTGAGATCCCTAAATTCCGGCGGCAAACCATCTCTCACTATATTACCCCCTTTATTCCCAACTCCAATATCCCCAAACCAATTTCAAGAAAAGAGCTTGCAAACAGAAAATCCCCAAAATTTTTAGCGGATGAACCCTAGTTCTACGCTTGGTTTCCATTTCCATTGTAGGTGTAACCAACCCGCTATTAAGGATATGACAGAATTTAGAGAGAAATTTCAAGACAGAGAGTATGTGAAAAAAATGTCGATCTTGTTGCTCTTTCTCTTCTTTTTTGGTTGAAAAAAATGTGTGGATATATCATATATATGTAAGAGTTCCATTGGCAAGCTGATCAAGGCTTTCAAATATTTTTGTAAAACCATTGAATTATTATTGCTATGTTTCTTCTCTCTGCATACAACATCCGAGTTCTATTTTCTTGCTGCTTTTGATTGCAAATTGGATGTTTTCTTGCTGCCTATGTTTGATGAAATGTGTTTGAGGAAATATACTACTGATTTATATAAGGGAAAACCTATGTAATTTCTTGTTCATTTCTGGTATATCCATGGCTGATGGTTGTTGCTCTCTCCCCATGTAATTTCTGTTGTTTTTTTTTACCCTTGTAATTTTTCTTTCAGAAACCGATAGACCCCTAAAAACCGACCAACCGATCGAAATCGACTTCGGTCGGTGACTGGCGGTTTTAGGGGCTGTCGGTCGGTGATTGGTGGTCGTTTTCAAGTCGGATGATGGTAGTTTTTTAGAAAATTTTGTCACCGACCCGACCGAAACCAACCGACACCCACCCTTAAATTTGATTGGTTAGAAAGTCAATGTGCACGTAATGGTATTTGAATCAATTTTTTTATTGATGGCCAAAAAATACATAATATCAAATATTTATTGACAGAAATCTTATTAACAATTTTTGAGTTTTTTTTTTACAATATATACATAAAATACAAATTAATAATAAGTGAATTATTATGTATGTTACCGTTTACCTCAAAACTTTTAGACTTTTTTTTTTTGGAAATCAAACATAGTCTATCTACCACTACCTAAGTAAAGTAAATATTATATATATATATATATATATATCTATATCTATACTATATTAAAAAGTACGTTCATCTGTAAAACTTTTGAATCGCCCATTATACCCTTACTTCTCAAATATATTTCTTAAATGCCATTATACAATTAATATCTTAATTCTTTTATAATATATTATATAATCTTTTATTCAAGACAAACTCTTGACCAATTTTATTCTCAACCAACCTCTTCAACAATATTGACGTGATTACTTCTTCTTAATTTGGATTTGTTTAATTAGTAAATTATTATATGCTGAAAATAAAATTGTTAAGATCTTTTCCATGATTTATCTAAATAGAGAATTATATTTATTATCCAAATCCGGATTTACTGAGAAAAGTAGAGAAAGGGAAAAGAATTTGTATTTTATCCAAATTCGAATTAAGCTTCGAACGTCAATTTATCATGAACATATAGAGGCCAATTTTGCTTCTCAATTCTCATATTCCTTTTTTTTTTGGCCAAAAAATTCTCATATTCCTCACTCTTTGTTTCTACAGTACTTTTCCTTCCATACTTTTCTGGCAATGGCGGGTGGAGGTTTATCAGCTGCTGTTTCCGGCAAAAAAATTATCCCGACGAATCCACTTTCCAAGGTCTTTTGGGCCTTCGTCATTGCCGCAACCGGTGGTTTGATCGGGTTAATTAATTTCCCTTCTCTTCTTTATAATCTCCTTAATTAAACCTTCATTAATTAATTTCACTTATCAATAATAATGGTCTGTTTTGTATATATATATATATATATATATATATATATATATAGGTGGAGTTATGGACCATTTTCTGAAAACAATGATGTTCGGCGGTGCACTTTTCACCGCCGGTGCCATTCTCAACGGCGCTGCTGTAAACGTTCTCATGCTCATCTTTGGAACTCTTATGTTGCTTTGTTTCGGTATTGGATTTGCTAATCAGGCAAGTTTTCTTTCTCTGTTTTTAATGTAATGGACAGCCAAGATATATCTCCAGACAGAATCACTTTGAAAATAATTATGGGTGCTATGTGTAAACAAGGAATGATGGAGAAAGCTGAAGAAGTAGTTGAGCTGATGAATAAAAAAGATGTAAAGCCTGATGAGAGTATCTATTGTATAATGATTAGATGATATATACTGTTTGCAAGATGAAGGAGACAAGGCAAAGGATGTCCTTGTGTTGATGATAACAGAGGGTTGTTTACCAGATTTAGGCACCTGGAAGATGTTGATCAGTAGATATGCCAAAGGAAAGAGGAAAGATGAGGCTCTGAGGTTAGTGGAGGAACTAAGCCAGGTGAAAGTTCCTTGACCCATAGAATTGTCGAGAGATCTGTTGCATGCGACTTTGGTATCAGTCATGACTGGAGGCATTCAATTTCTTTGTTTCTTTCACTGGGATCAGTTACAATTAGAATCTTCTCCTTCCCAGTTCTCCTGAAAGAAGAAAAGCATCATATATATTTATCTTCCCTGGTAAATGAATTTTATCTAGGAGAGAATCCATTTTCATGCTATCTGAAATGGCGCCTTCTAAAAATAAAGGTGCTATATATGAACATTATGTTCCAATTGTCAATTACAATAGGCATATTTGTAGCCAATTTAATAAATTACTTAACTGCTAAGATCAAAGAAGGCTACGGACTACGGTTGGCGCATTAGCTTGGATTTAGCAATCGTCCCAGGGATGATCAACTTTTTAGGTTCTTTTTTCCTCTCTGATTCACCAAACTCATTGCTTTAACGTGACCAATATGATGAGGCCAAAGAGTTGCTTAAGAAAATCCGAGGTGTTAATAATGTTGATGAAGAATTCAATGATTTGGTGAGGCTTCCAAGTTGGTTAAATCCCCTTGGAGAGATATTTTCAAAAGAAAGAATAGGCCTCAACTCACTTTTGTTTGCTTAATTCCTTTCTTTCAACAGTTAACAGGAATGGATGTGTTTGTTTTCTACGCCCCTGTTTGAAGAAAGTTTCTTCTTGGTGAATGTATATATAGGGTTACTTGAATTCAATCTTTTAGTACTCAAAACGTTGTTAGTCTCCAGCTGTTTCAATGTTCTGATATACAAGGGGGAATTTGTAATAATATATATAAAATTGGTGAAGAAATTCAAAGGTACCAAATTTTTGCATCAGCTTATTAGTTGCCCAAATCAACCTCATCTACACCATTCAGAATATAGATATACAGAGTTCATGAGATTATCGTAAAGAGTTCTTTTTTCTTTTACCGATGTAAGGAGTTCTACTGGGGCGCAAGGCTTGGTAAAACGACACCGCAGGGATAAAGAGAACAAGGAAAAGAGAAAAAGAAGAGAGCTAGGCTGCTGCCAATGAGCCGAAAATTTGGCCCAAATATTAGGAAAATAGAATCCAAAGTCCAAACCATATTTTACTTGGACTGATTTCTTTATTTATTTATATAAACTTAAACTTGTGCATCAGCCATCAGTTGGACTGATTTTTTCTTTTCATCATTCTAAATCAAATTAAAGGAAGCCTTGAAACTTTTTTATTCGTCAAAAGATAATCCATAGAAGAAAGTAAAAAGATAATATTTGTTCCTAGATAAAATTCTATATTTATTATTCGTCAAAGATAATCCATAGAAGAAAATAAAAAGATAGTATTTGTTCCCAGACAAAATTCTATATTTACTAGACTTCCATTATGTATTAAACATAAACTCCAAGTTTGCAATTATATATAAATAGTTAAAAATATTCCATTTTATTCATAAGCTTTTTTCAATACTCCTACTTTTTTGATTTTCAATATTAAGTTCTCAGAGGTAGGTAATTATGTTTTATATATTCTATATATATATATATATATATATATATATTCAATTTCATTATTTATAACTTATATATTTTACTTTATTTCCAGGCTAAGAAGAAATTAATTATGGCATACCCGATGGTTAAAGAAAAAAAAATTCAATATTTTAAGCATAGTCAACACTCAATACGAAAGGATATCATTGAGGAATTCGTGACAAAAGAAAAAAACAAGACCTACGAAACAAGAACAACAATGAAGACTAAAGAATTTCAAATATATGAATATGAACTTATCATGTATAGCTGCTTAGGACCTTAGTACTTCGTATTTATATATATCGTTTTTAATTTTATTTGTGGGTTTAGATGATTCCATAGTTTTAGTTCAGCTCAATCGGTTGTGTTATGAAGTTGATTTATTGATTAAGGATGACATTGAGATTGGTGAAGGAAAAAAAGACAAGAATTTGCTATTTGCTTTATTAAATTTTAATTATGTTCAATTGATTTTGTACTATGTTTGTTTGATTAATAATGGTTTTCGGGTCATAAGAAGTTTCCAGCAAGAAATTAATACCTCACTTTTATGCTTTTTTTTTTAATTCTATTCAATTGATTTTGTATTACTTTTGTTTGACTAATAATGATTTTCGGGTCATAAAAAGTTTCCAACAAGAAATTAATACCTCACTTTTATGCCTTTTTTATTGCTAGAAAATCTATATAAACCCTCATTTTATGCTTCTAACTTAAACCTTTTCCATGGAGGAGCAAAGATGGGGGATTCGTAAATTGGTGCTGGTTCCATGTCCATTTCTGGGATCCATAAACCAAATGCTTGAAGAGTCTAATTGAATGTAATAGAGTCCAGGAGGTCTCAACCCCATATTCCTCCATTATCCACATATCGGGAAATCCCACTCCTCCCCAAGTATTTGTTTTCAAAGTAAACACTTCAGTTATTATCATCACCTTACCCTCCCAAAATAATATTTTCGTTTTGGTGGTTTATTTCAGTTGTCTTCTTCCGAGAATTCCGCTTTCAGCAGCTGGAAATGAAGGATATTCATTCCAATTTAAAAGGAAACATTTCCATATCCGTCTTTGTTTCGTTATGACCATCAACAAAGCACAAGGACAAACGATACCGAATGTTGGAGTATATTTGCCGCAGAATGTTTTCTCTCATGGACAACTATATGTAGCACTCTCTCGGGGATTTTCCTTGTCTTCAACAAAAGTTTTGGTGAAGTCAGGAAATACAAAGAAGCACAAAGGAACATATACCCAAAATGTTGTCTACAAAGAAGTTCTACTTTCGTAAAGGTAATTTCTAACTTTAAAAGATTACAATTTCATTACATTAAATAAATAATATTTGGGAACCACAATTTATTAATAATTGATTTTAAATGTCATATTCAGGTCAGCAGGAGGATGGTCAAATATTTACAAATACAAATGTAACATTTTACATGAATTTGTTTCGATATATTTTTATAATATATATACTATGCTTTCACTGCTAATTAATATTCATTATTATTTAATTATTTGTTTTCATTGAATATTTCTGATTTTCTTATTATTTAAAGTTATTTAAAAAAAATTTATTCACACGCGTTGAGCCACGTGCAACGCACGTGAAGGTGAAAACTAGTTATATATAAAAGTACGAGTTTTGAGAAACTTTTGAATTGCCTATTGTACCCTTAATTAACTTTTAATATTCCGATTGTACCCTTAATTAACTTGTAATATTCCTATTATCCTTATTTGTCTAATATATTTCTAAAAATTGCCATTATACAATTAATTTTTAATTTTATTAATTTACATTTAATTATATTTACAAAATATATAATTTTTCATTAAACAAATTACTTTACATGGTCCCTTTTGACTCTTCCACTTGAATATCTTACGGTTCTTCTGAAACAATTGACCGGTCCTCTCTGAGAAATGCATAAGGAATAGAACTTGCATTTTTTATTAAGAGAATTCTTCCCATGCTAATGTTACATTTTTCGTTGTTGATGCACACATGTGAGGAGTTAAAGTAATTTTAATTTTTATTGTGGATGTGTTTCTCACACACCTTTTCTTTTTGATGATTTGTGCTCAAGGATATCCAAATCCACTGGAAGGCATTCCACCAGCTGTCAAAGCTGCTCTTACAAAAGCATACAATATTGAAGGCAATGCTAGAACCATCAGATGATGTATTCGGGGAGGAGATTGATCTATGAAATTTTATAATTGTTAGATTTCTATTATGTATTAAGCTTAGAAAACCCAATTAAAACATCATAACAATTTTTTTTTAAAATTTATCTAAATAAATCAGTTTATTTTAGATTAATTATGTTAATTTGTTAATATATATATATATAATTAAAGTATTTGTGTTCAACTATAATAAGAATTGTCAATATACATAACCTCAAACCCTTCCCCCCTATATATGCACTAATCCAAATAAGCAATCCATCAATTCTGCACACTAAATAGATAAATTTGCTTGCTTTTAGTTAAGATGGCTGGTGTTGATGGTGCTTTTGATACGACGGAAGACAAGGTATGTCAGCAACTTTTATAGTTTTTATATTATATTATATATATATATATATATATACACTATACTATACTATACTATACTATATATTATTTTTGTCCCCTATGAAATTTACTCAAAACCTCTTTCAATTTTTAACTTGGAACAACCTTATCGCCCTATTTTAGTCTTTTCTCAAATGGTTTATTACTTTAAAATCCTTCTAATCTTAACATTTTTTCTAAAAATACATTGTCTGTTTATGTAATTCTACAATCTAACTTCAATTAATGGTGTTCCCACCATTTTAAATGCATGATTAATGGTATTCACACCTTTTTAAATTCCATACTATTGGGCTTTATGAGGATTCTATAATTTTATATGTTGCTCAAGCCTTTTTCCTTCTTCAGTCCATTTTTCCAGTCCATTTTTGTTAGTCTGTTTACGGTTTGCATACAAATATTCAGTCTACATTTAATATGACCCCTATGATGTATTCTTTGATAATTGGATGTGTTGGGTTATTACAATAAATTGTATTTTCTGAAATTATTATACTAAATGCGTTTTTTATAGACCCTGTTAATTGTTTTTTGAAAACGGTGCTTGCTGAAAGCTATTTTCAACTTTTCACCAATGACAACTTTTTTTGTCCCGTTTGGTCTTTTCTCCATTTGCCAATTACTTAATAATCATTATGTTCTATATAGTTTGTCTTTTCTCCATTTATTCTGTTCACACGAGTTCTGCAATTAATTGAATATATTTTTCACCTCTTATTATATTCAAGGATTTTAGAAAAGATAGTTTAATTTGCACGCGTTGTGCCACGCGTAACGCGCGTGAAAGTAAAAACTAGTATATAATAAATGTAATAAATATGATAGGGAGCTCATTTCTAGATCGTCAAATGCCCCTTGTTTTTATCCGAAAGACCTTACCTTGTTTTTATTCGGAAGACCATCCTTAGAGCAAGTGCAACGTATATCACCAAATTTTGCATCAAAATGGTGCTAAGAAAGAATCTTTTAAGAATATTCTTACATCAAATTTTTTTCTCCTCCAATGTATAGCACCATTTATTTGTTAACTATTATTAATTCATAAAAATTAATTAGAATTACATAATACTTTGGTTTATGTTTTAATTATTGGAAATAATTAAATTATTAAAAAATTATAAATATTATTAAGAAATAAATTACACACACTAATAGTTATCTTTTAATTAACAAAATATTACAATAAAACATAATTATTGAAAAATAAAAAAAATATATTTAATATTGGTCTTATTTTAAAGGTCTCAATGAGATCTTTCTAATGATATATTTTTTTTCATAATAATTTTAAATATAAATATTGATATTTCTCAAAATTTAAATTAACAAATATAAAAAATGATATAAGAAGTAATAAACAAAATTATTAAAGGGCAAAAGGGGAAAAAAACAAAAAAGAAATTTGCGTTTGAGCTACATTATCGCACCAATTTGGTGTGATACTGTAGCTTTTGCAAAATGGTGAAATTTGGGGTAGTCGTGGGCATGGTGTTAAATACAGGTATCGACGGATATATCGAACGGATATATCGACGGATATATCGACGGATATATCGAGATATCGATGAAATTCAAATATAAGTGGTCCAAAATGCACTAAAACGACGGATATTTATAGTAAACGTTTAAATTTTGCTTTGAAATTTTGACCAATTCTTATTTACATATTTCCACATGTTTTAGAATCAGGATATGATAAATAGAGTATATGTAGACATTTTTTTTATTTTTTTTATTTTTTGTACTGCGAAAAGTGTATGTAATATGTATAAATCAACTATACTAATTTAAACACACATTTATTTTATCTCCAAAATGATGGTTACCAAATTAACCACTTCATTAAATGTAAAAAATTATATGATTTCTTTTCTGAAGTAAGAAAGTATTATATCATATTTATAAATGCATTATTTTACATTATTTTAGTTACAAAAACACAATCCAAAGCACAAATACAATCTCAGTACCACATTGAATTTCTTAGAGGCTCAAAATCACTACTACCGTAGTTACCACTGCTATGACTTCTACTAGGCATGGATGTATCATCTCCCCCGGGGGCAGTAATCCAGTTAAAATATTCAAGTCATGACATATAAGGTTTATAAACCGCCATATAATTGTGCACATATTCCAAATATGCCTCTCGACTAATTCTTGTTAGCCATCCAATAAGTGTTTGGCCTTCTAGCGAAAGACGAAAATGGTAATTCATACATGTCAAGAATCTTCCTATTATTGAGATGACCAAAACCCAGACTTAATTGAAACAGATATTTAACTACAATGTGACTTTTACTTTCAACAAAGCTTTGGGCAAAAATAAAAAATGACATAGAAGTGTTGTGTCAAATACCAACACTTAAACGAAAAATTATCGAGAAACCCGGGTCTATCTCAAATCAAATCACTTAAACGAAACAATTATTTGTATTACTATTACCACAGTTTTGTATAAATGACTTCAATTGCTAATATTTTTGAAAAAACCCTTTCCTTCATCGAAATGTCGCTTATATTTTTAATCCTAAATGTAAAAACGAAAAAAAAAATATTTAATTTAATATGGATATTTACGGATATTTATGGATATTTACGGATATATCGAGATTTATCGAGATATCGATAAATATCGACGGATACACGGATATATCGACGGATATTCCGTGACATTGAAATTTTTATGGATATTTATATCGAGGGGTACAGATATCGGATATATCAAGGTATCGACGGATATTTAATTCCATGGTTGGGAGGAAATTTTGCCTTTTTTACACCATTTTGCTGTTTTGGTGCATTCATTGCACTTGCTCTTTAATTAACATGTCGTGAATGTTTTATCACTTTTGCATATATGCAGCTCGAAGATTTTTTTTTTTAAAATAACTTTTCTTTGTTTCTATTTAATTTTTGCAGCATTTTTAATCTATACTAATTATACTAATTATAATGTGAAGTTCTGAGTTTGTATCACGAGTTGACTCGGATACAAACTCAGTTTTTAAAAGATAAAAAACTACCCATTTGAAAATAAACCACCAAGGATATATATAATAATTAATTTTTATTTATATCATTTAAAAAAAAACTACCAATTTAAATGTGCCAAAAAAGAAAACTACTATAAACTACTCCACCTTTTTATTTCTACAATCACAAAGTGAGTGTCATAGATCTAGTTTAGCTTTGTGAGAGGCTATGTGTACTAATTAAAGAACTACATTAAAGAATAATATTTTGAACAAATATAAGGGATATATTTAGGTGTTTACTGTTTATATACAATGATATACTATTTTTTGCTTAATTTGGAGACATGTATATTTAAAATAAAAAAAATGTTAATGCTATTCTTTAATACAAATATTTAGTAAGTAATAACTTTTTCCTTTATCCCTCACATATATATATATCGTCGTTTTTTCGCACTCTTAAGAATTCTAGTTTGAGTTGCATAGACGAATAATACTCCCATATGCACAAGATTTAAGACAATGAAAAAGTAAAATAGATAGAACAACGTAAGTATATTGAAATGGATTTTATTACCCTTAAATGTTAGCTAAAGCCTTTGAAAACTTTTTAAGAAAGGGAGTTGTTTTTTGTTATTGATAAACAATGAGGTTAAGACGAATAGAGATGAATATTAGTCTTGTACCATGTATATATATTGAAAATAGTAGTAATACTATTCTATCCATGGCTGGGATGTGCCTATCTTAATCTTCTTCAAATAGATTAATTAATGGCTAATCGAATAGAAGAAACAGAAAATTAAAGGAAAATGATGTACCAAAAAAAATATAGGAAAAAGCAAGTTCTTCTTCATCTAGAAGCCGTAATTGCCGAATTAATTTGATATATATGTATAATCATGATTTTCATTGAGTTGAAAAAAGAGGATGATGATAACTTCCAAATGGCCGTGGAATGACTTCAAAATCCAAATTGGCAAGGCGTTTTTCGTCCTGCATTTTTCTTCGATCTTTCAGAACACGAAAAACTGATCTTCTGCAATTATTGAATGCACATTCTCATATTAAAGCTACGTACAATTTGACAACTTAATGTTTGAAATAGTATTTTATTAGAAACAGCAAAATTCGAAATTGAAAACTACTACTATACATACAATGAATTAAAAAATCAATAAATATGTATGTATTGTGTAATGAAGAAGAGGCGGACAAAAGTTAATGGGGTATGAGAAAAGTGGTAAATGTTTGAATTTATTGTGTAAGGTATTCAAGTTTGAATTTTCACAATATGTTAATAATAAGTGATTTATATACAAGTAAAAAGAATAAAAAAAATCTGTAAGTCCCAACAAAATTCACAGCTAAAAGTTTTATGGATAAATAAATTTTTAAAGGAATCGATGGCTTAGCTTGTAAAGAAAGTAATGCTACATGTCCTATTAAACTGTTGCCATCAAATTATCTTATTTTAGGTAACATAATTATAACTACTACTACTCTAATACTCTAAAATTTTAAGACTTAGCATACTTGATTCTCAAAAAAAAAAAAAATTTAAGACTTAGTATTAAGTTTGTTTTTATATAAGTTTTTAAGACTTGAACCCTTGTCTTTTAGATACAAATGCATCCTAACTATCATAGTAAAGGAGAATCGGTTATTTTTATACATGTACGGTTAAACTTGATGACACGATTTTGATGATAAATTTTGTTTGAATAAAAATAATTATGGGAAAATAAAAAAGAAGAAGAAGCAGCCATGATGATGTGGTTAGTTTAAACACATTAATGGGTCAACCAAACAGCGAAAACTCACAAAAAAATAAAACTTTGAATTCAACACATCCAGTGCACTACTCCGATTAGTATTAATTATAATTATGGTATGACCCGCAGACCCGGTTCAGTAGTTCTTTGTTTGTTTTAATTTCTCTCAAGACTCAAACTCGCCCCCGTTGCCAAGTTTGTGCCGCCTACAAATATTGGCCATGATTTTCATACATTTTGTTTCTTTGAATTGAATTGAATTTTCCCAAACTATTACAGAACAGAATCTTTATGGTTACAAATTTTTGTCTTAGAACTTTTGGCCCACCTCCCCGACCATTAAACATTTGCCAACTGTTGGTCAATAACAAGTTTGAAAAGAAACTTCTTACCCAATGTGATTTGTATTGTTTCTCGTGTGTTGACCATTGAATCCCCCTCTTTGGATCAGAAACTAAAACTATGACTGGTAAAAGTAAAACAAGACAAAAAACAGTATAATAAGAGGAAGATGAAGGTAATGGACAAGAGACATAGTATTTTCAAGCAACATTTTTAATTAATACTTAGAATTCTCCTTCGCTTACCCAATTTAAATATATTTCTCTATTCAATTCAAGCTATTACATATATAATTATAAACCCACTTGTGATTTGCCTTGTGACAAAGTTCTTCTTCTTCTTCCATCTATCTGAATTCTGATCTATATATAATTCTGCATTTTTTTCCAACTCCCTTCCATTGTCATCCATGGCTGAAATCGATATACCTCAATTTTTTCTATGTCCCATATCGCTGCAAATCATGAAAGACCCTGTTACGGCGGTTACAGGGATAACCTACGATCGGGAAAGCATAGAGAAATGGCTCAAGACGACCAGAAACACCACGTGCCCTGTCACGAAGCAGCCGTTACCGTCAGATTCTGATTTGACCCCAAACCATACCTTGCGGCGGTTGATTCAGGCTTGGTGTATCGCAAATGCAAGTAATGGTATGGATAGAATCCCTACACCCAAATCTCCTTTAGATAAAAGTCGTGTTATTAAACTCATTCGTGAACTTGAGGTTCCCAGTTTGTGTATAAATGCTGTGAAGAAAATGGATGTTTTGGCAAAAGAGAATGAAAGGAACAGAAAGTGCATGCAAGAAACAGGGGTCGGAAAGCCGCTGGTTTTGTTTCTGATAAAATGTCACAGAGAAAGGAGAATAATGGGTCTTGAAGAAGCTTTGAGAATTCTCTACCTTACTTGGATTCCGTCGAGTGAAATCAAGGCTCTCTTGAATGAAAAACACGATTCAATCATCAACTGTTTGATATGGATTCTTGGGTTTGATTTTGATCAGAATATTGAGAATAATAATCATAATTCTGCAGTTGTTGTCATCAAGACTCATGCAATGCTAGTTTTGAGAAAAGTGGTCGAAATTTTAAACACAAGGGTATTGGAAAAACTAGAGCCCGAGTTCTTCAAACAAGTTTTAAAGGTATTCAATTCGAAAATCTCTCAACAAGCGACCAAATCAGCCTTGACGATTCTAACAGATGTGTGCCTCTGGGGAAGAAACAAATCCAAAATCGTTGAAGCCAATGCGACCTTTGACCTCATTGAATTCGAACTTCAAAAACCAGACAAGAACATCACAGAACTGATCATTAATCTTCTGGCACATCTATGTTCATGCGCAGAAGGGAGAGCTCAGTTTATACGCCACGCCGGAAGCATAGCTATGTTGGCTAAAAGAATCCTAAGGGTGTCGCCGGCGACAGATGATCAAGCAGTTCATATACTTTCATTGATTTCCAAATACTCTGCGGCTAAAGAAGTGCTTTTGGAGATGTTGAGAGTTGGGGCAGTGACAAAGCTTTGCATGGTGATTCAAGCAGATTGTCCTGCTTATTTGAAAGAAAAAGCCAGTGGGGTGCTTCGATTGCATACTAATTTATGGAATAATTCTCCTTGTATTGCTGTTTATCTGTTAACCAGGTACCAAAGGTAACCTGAATGAATCAGAAAAAACAGTTTTAATATGTTAATGTTACAGTTTTGGTTAACTTGAGATCATAACAGATTAACTTGATAAAGTGATCATCAAATTAAATATACAGATCAGTTTTTTTTTTTACTCATTTGCTGTAATTAATTAGTGACAATGATTTATATTTTCTAACTGTGCAGTAATTGTAATTGTTATACTTAAAACACAATTAACGCAATTGTTCATAATCATCTTGTTTGTGTTCATGATTCCATCAATTATTAGAGATTACATTTACATATTAGTTCTAGTTCCAAGTGCTGACCATTATGATTTTAGGAGACTATAATTTCGGATTCAAAAAGGGCCATGGAAAGCCCACGGAGGAATAGAAAAAGTGCCCATGATCTGAAAATCTGAAATGTGGTGCATGTGGGAAGTTTTCCTTTCCGCAATCAATGGTTATTTGCTTGGCAGCTGGGAGAAAACAGATTTAGAAACAATCGAAATGGGAAAAATGAAAAAAATAAAATAAAATGTGCTTAAGATTAAATTTAATGCATGCAGAATTGTAAAAATAATGGCTGTAAAGTTAACAACAGCCTACGTTCTGGCCAAAAAAAAAAAAAACGTGTGAATTAATAGAAATACACAGGTACTTTACAAAAGTGCTTTTCTTTGGGCACAACTTTACAAAAGTGCTTTAAAAAGGATATTCTAATCAATTAAGTTTGGTGTAAATAGTAGTAGTAAAAGGATACTAAACCCAATAAATTATTGATTACAAACTATACTATAGTTGTGATTTAATCATGTAAATTTCACCCAAAAAAAAAAGAGATTTAGTCATGTAAATTAGTAAAGGTTAATCGATATGGAGAGACTTTTTGATTTTTGGACCATTCTGACTATAGTGGGTTAGGTATTTTCGCATGTCATTCCCCATGGTTTCACTTTCTCCCCTTCTCCTCGACTCCAAATTAGCAATAAGCATTGAGACGACACTGCTTGAACAAATGATCAAATTTTTCATATAGTGAATAGTAAATACATAAAGTATTTTCACTTCCCCTTTCTCCTCGTTAAATGTCCAATATTTTGTTGTCTCTGTTCTTTATCAATAAACTATTTTATGCTTCACATTCCTAAATATTAATGTTTCAAACGAGTACTTACCTTGTAAATTAATAATAAGAGTTGGCCGATCGATCGACCTGCCCAAAATGTTGGAATATTCAAGTCAAATTAAAAGCATTGACCCAACACTAATATATATCTTCATCACCTCCGAACCAAAATGTTTGAAATTAAATATATATTTTTTTAATTATAGGTGACAATGAAGCATGTCAGGAGTTGGGAAAGGATGGATTTTGAATGGATCAGAATTTAGATTTTATACCATACTTTATATTCATAATAATATATTAGTATAACGAATTTAGATCATTACCAAACCAATTGGAAACATTCCTAGCAAAATTTTATAATAATTTGATAATATCTAGATGATAATGATACTACAAAAATAAATCAAATTAAATTTCAAGGGATCACATTGAGCTAAGTTTTGCGGTTATCTTTTTTATTCTTTTTAAATAGGAAAAAGCATCAAAGGTAGATTATCATTCCAAATCAAACATTTGGATTACATTAATATTAAATAAATATTAATATTAATATTAATATTGCCAATGCTGTCACTGTGGCAAATCAAGATTCTCAAGTTGCTGCTTTGTCTTCTTCAGACACTTATCAAGAGCAACCTTTTGCATATTTAGCTCTTGCACTTCAAGCCACTCCATATCAATTTACCAAAGAACAGTATGAGCAATTGGTGCTGATGATTCAGGGCATGCCAGGACCAAATCATCAGGTTAATGTTGCCACAATGCCTAGCTCATCTAGAGTTCCATCTTTTTCAGGTTCTTTTCCTTCCAATTATGAAATTAATGCACATATTTCTCTTAATGTTTTCAATAATGCTAATGCATATAGTACTGAATGGGTCTTAGATAGTGGTGCTACTGATCATATCACATGCTCATTAAATAATTTTCATACTGTTAGATCTGTTGAGAATGTTTTTGTTCACTTACCTAACAAAGCTAAAGTTGCTGTTACTCACATTGGTACTATCAAGTTGAGTAATTCTTTAGTTTTGTCTGATGTTTTATATGTTCCTTAGTTTACGTTCAATTTAATTTCAGCTGGTAAGTTGGCTTCTGACCTATACTGCTGTAGTATTGTCTTATCTACTTACTGTTTAATTCAGAGAATTCGACCATGGAGAATTATTGGGGTTGCTGAACTCAATCAAGGCCTCTACAAATTGAATTCCAAAGATCTGTTACCTAATGCTTTTACTACTAATCAACAGTTGTTTCCTTCTATTGTAAATACAGTTTCTACTTGTAATAAGGAAGATTATTTTCTATGGCACAAGAGACTTGGCCATCCTTCATTCAACAGATTGAAGTCTTTAGTTCCTACTGTATCTTCCATTAACAACTGTAATGTATGTCATATGTCAAAAATGTAAAGGTTACCTTTTCCTAATAGTACTACTGTAAGTAATTCAACCTTTGATCTTATACATATTGATATATGGGGGGATAACTATGCTCCTACTTTTAGAAGTCATAGATATTTTTTAACTATTGTAGATGATTTTACTAGGCATACTTGGGTGTTTCTCATGAAGCATAAGTCTGAGGCTAGGGTTCTTATGTAGAATTTTATAACTTTTGTTTTTACACAATTCAATGTTCATGTTAAATGTGTTAGATCTGACAATGGGAATTCAATGTTCCTGATTATTTCAATGCAAAAGGCATTGTTCATCAAACTTCCTGTGTCAAAACACCACAACAAAACAGTGTTGTGGAAAGGAAGCATCAACACATTTTAAATGTTGTTAGAGATTTGCGTTTTCAAGCTCAACTTCCCATTTCTTTTTGGGGAGAATGTATTCTGCATTCTGTCTATTTAATCAATAGAATGCCAACTTATGTTCTTAATAATGCATCTCCATATGAGGTCTTGTTTAAATCTGTTCCTCCAATAGAACATATTAAAGTCTTTGGATGCCTGGCTTATGCATCTAATCATGTGAATGTTAAGAACAAGTTTGATTCTAGAAGTATTAAAACTGTTTTTATTGGTTTTAATCAAGGGGTTAAAGGGTATAAACTGTATGATCTTAACACACACAAGATTTTTGTTTCTAGAGATGTTTTGTTTTATGAACATGTTTTTCCTTTCTCTTTGACAACTAACCAAGCAGAATCTAGATTCTAGCATTTCACACACTGCAGATAGTTCAAGAACGACAGTTTTGCCTCAAATACCAAATTCCATTGATTTTCAAGATGAAGCAGTTTTGAGTCATAATTTATGCCTTTTCTCAGCATTATACACCTGCAGAAAACGATGTCACTCTCTTTGATGATCCAGTTCAGACACTTGTTCAATCAGATCATGATAATACTGTTCATACACAAAACCAAAGTTTTCCAGATTTTTCAGAATCACAAGCTCCAAATTCTTTCCAACTAGCACTTGAGCCTATCTTACCAGTCTTACATGATCAAAATGAGCCACGTATCAGTGATTCTACATATCAACCTCTAAGAAGAAGTACTAGACAGAAACAAAAACCTCCTTACCTAGACATTTATAAGTGTTTTGCAGCTCAAACCAAGAGAACTAGTCATTTTGGAAAATGTTTTTAATTACTCACAATTGAATGGTAATCATAAAGCTTTCTCTGTTGCATTAGATCAGCAAGTTGAGCCAAAATCATACAAAGAAGCTATAGTTGATGTTAATTGGCAAAAGGCTATGCAAGAAGAAATTTCAGCTTTGCAGAAGAATAACACATGGGAGTTGGTAGATTTACCTAAAGGAAATGTTGCCATAGGCTGCGAGTGGGTAAACAAGATTAAGAGAAAAGCTGATGGTTCTATAGAACGATATAAAGCAAGGCTAGTGGCTAAAGGATACACACAACAAGAAGGTATTGATTTTCTTGACACCTTTAGTCCAGTAGCTAAAATGACCACTGTTAGGTTGTTACTTTCATTAGCTGCTATCCATGGTTAGCATTTACAGCAATTAGATATAAATAATGCATTTTTGCATGGGGATTTAGAAGAAGAAGTATACATGAGACTTCCTGAAGGTTATTCAGCAGAACCAAACAAAGTCTGTAGATTAATAAAGTCACTTTATGGATTAAAACAGGCTAGTAGGCAATGGAATGTGAAATTGACTACAGCTCTGTTATCATATGGTTTTCATCAGTCTTCAGTTGATAATTCTCTTTTCATTTAAGAAACTGCAAATAGTTTCATGGCTTTATTAGTGTATGTAGATGACTGCTTTATTGCCAGCAATAATTTTGAAGAAGTTCTTGCTATAAAGAAGTTTTTGCACAATGAGTTTACTATTAAGGACTTAGGTGAAGTCAAGTTCTTTTTAGGCTTGGAAGTAGCTAGGTCTGATAAAGGCATAAATCTCTGTCAGAAGAAATACACTTTGGATCTTTCAAAGAAAACAAAGTTTTTATATGCTAAACCAGTTCCTACACCAATACTACATGAGACAAGATTGTCCGAAGAAAGAGGGGTTCCTTTAGAAGATTCTACTCAGTACAGGAAGATTATTGGCAAGTTACAATATCTTACAACTACAAGGCCAGATATCAGCTTCACTGTGCAACAGCTTGCTAAATTCCTTGATAAGCCTACTGATGAACACTTAGCTGCAGTACACAGAGTCTTGCGATATTTAAAAGGCATAATTGGATAAGGCCTTTTCTTTCCTACTAATAGTGAAGTAAAGCTCACTGCTTATAGTGACAGTGATTGGGGGACTTGTGTAGATTCTCGAAAGTCCATAACAGGGTTTTGTAAAATTTCTTAGTACTTCATTGATTTCATGGAAATCTAAGAAACAAAACAATGTCAGTAGAAGCTATTCAGAGGCTGAATACAGGGCTCTAGCTTCGACAGCTTGTGAAATACAGTGGATCAACTACTTGCTTGCAGATTTCAAGGTTCAGCTCACTCCTTCAACAACACTAGTCTTCTGTGATAACAAATCAGTTGTTTACTTAGCTCAGAATCCAACTTTCCATGAGAGAAGTAAACACATCGAGATAGACTGTCATATTGTTCGAGAGAAGATTCAATCAGGGTTAATAGTTCTACTTCCAGTCTCAACCAAGCAACAACTTGCAGATTGTTTCACCAATGGTCTCTCTTCCACTAACTTTGCTAATGCTTTTTCCAAACTGGGTATATTGAATATATATACTCCAGTTTAAAGGGGGTATTAGAATATACAAAACGATGCAGTTTTGTTAAACAACAATTTAGTTAGTTGTTAGTTTTAGTTATTAGTTAGTTAAGCCTATAGCTATTAGTTAGGCTTCATTCTTGTATAAATACATACAATCATAATGTGTAAAGTACCATTTGTTCTTCTTTTTCAATGTTTTCTAATATAGATGAAGGCCAAACCGAACATAAGTCTTTGCATAAAGTGAGTCAGAGTATTGCAATAAGCAGATTATTGCTAACTCACACAAAATGCTTTTTAGCTTACTACAAATTTGAGAATTAGTAGAATGGTTTCTATTCAATTGCAAAAAAAAATTGCTCCTATCAATGTTCAGTGTTAATTCTGAACTTAAATTTAAAAGTTTGTTTTAAAATTTGTTGCAAATTCTTGTTCCATGAAGAAAACAGGAAGAGAAGTCGCCGCTTACAGGTTAGATTATCTTCCTATTAGTCTTAAACCTTCAACTGTTTGATATTTTTCCAATTAGTTGAGAAAAAGAGTTTAGAATTCCTGCTTGCATTATTGGTTTTATTAGGATTTTATTCATATGAAAATCCGCTTATTCTATGTGCCAAAAAAGAAAAGCTGCTTATTCTAAAGCAACCGTGTTTGGGATTACTCTTGAAATGATGTTCTCATCAATTCTGTTGGAATCTTTGAAGAGTATATTCCCTTGGTTTAGAAGTGCCTAAAATTTATCATGCTACATCCTTAGTAGTTTGCCGAGATACTGCAGTTTAGTATCACAGTCTTCCTTTCTTTATTTACTATTTCTTTTGAGCCCTGTTGCCCTAATCTTAAATTGTTTGTCTTATGTAAGAATTGGATTAGTTAGTGTAATAATTGGACTATCTTAAGTATGCTGCCACCAATAGTATGATTTAGACAGCCATGCAATAATGATGGCCCAGTCCATTCAAGCGTCGCAAATATTGCACCGTGGTCTATCTCTGTGGCTGCTAGCACAATGGACCGCAAGTTTCTCACCAAGGTCAAGCTTGGCAACAATAAGGTTTTTGAGGTATATTTTGTCATCAATTAATATCGGTCCAATCTTTTTATTAAAATCCAAAATTGCAATTGTTTGAATACATATTAATTTGGTTATCTTGTTTGTATCCAGGGATTATCAGTGAATACATTTGATCTCAAGAATAAAATTATGTACCCTCTCATTTATGGTGCAGATGCAGCCAACACCTCGAGCTCCTCCAATATCATCACCTTCACCTTCGTCTTCGTCAGCAGTAGTACCCTTCCCTGAAGTTTCACCATCCTGTTTCTTCCCCTGCTTTTTCTTATAGACTTTACATAGCACCCAATT
This sequence comes from Corchorus capsularis, assembly GCA_001974805.1. Taxonomy (NCBI): domain Eukaryota; kingdom Viridiplantae; phylum Streptophyta; class Magnoliopsida; order Malvales; family Malvaceae; genus Corchorus; species Corchorus capsularis. Next base: position 26,439 of record AWWV01011023.1, read on the forward strand.
ATCAAGCTGCAAAAATCAATAAATAAATGGCTAGAATTTACAGACAGAATTTATAGTGCAAAATTTTTTTACCTTCATATCATCAATTCCAGCTCTCTGTCTAGTAGGAGGATCTTTTCAACACATATTCATGCATGATCCAATTAGTCTTTTTCCCACCGGGAGGTTTCGGACTTCCTCTGTAAACTGTAATAAACTAAGGTTTTTTTCAAACCCTCAATCTTTCCTTGATACCTGACTTGCTTATCTGCTCCCGTCGCCTTCCAATATCCGTCGCCGGCTCCTCTATCTGGCCTTGAACCATTCCGATAATTCCTGTTTCTTGGTGTGAAGAAAAACCATTCCGTCTCTCCTTTTCTGTCACCGTTTGGATCTTCTGCTTATAACAAAAAAGGTTTCGTTCCATATATGCAATTAATTAAAGAATCGAATATGGAAGGAACAAAAGACTGCTGCAATCAAACAATTGATCATTCAAGCATAAGAACAAGTAATTTCAACTCAAAAAGAAACAGAAAAAGAACCAAATTAAAAATATTATATATGGAAGGAACAAACAAGTCTTCTGCTTATAACAAAAGCATTATCAATCCATGAAATCATCAAACGATTTATTAATTATTCATGCAAAAAAAAAAAAGAAAGAATTCAGCTCAAAACGAAACAGAATAAGAGCTACAAAAAGAGAGCCAATTAGAAAGCAAAAGAAATTCCATTTTTTTGAATTCAAGAAAGCGAAAGAAAGAAGAAAAAAGATGAAACCGAATAAAAAGTTAGTTAGAAAGAGACGAGGAAATAATTACCAGTAAGCTATAACTGTAGTGTTCAACCTCCTCGATTGTGTTGGGTTAATGAACGACGAGTTCATCGTCTCTAGCTTGAAACGATAGCCGACGGGGACATTTATTTTAGCCTTTCATGGCACCAGATGACCAGAGGTTGTCGACTGGTACTCGCTTCCTCCATTGTTGGAAAAAAAAAATAATGATAATTTGTTGGGTGGAAAAAATAGAATGATTATTTGTTTATATTATTATAGTAGCTTTAGATATGACTTGTTTGATTGGGCCGAGGTCAAAGGAGAAGTTTCTTTTTATTCTTGGAGTAGGATAATATTAAGATTGACATTTTTACAATTTTACCCTATGGATAACTTATAATCATATTAGGCTTAGACTTCTAATCATACTTATCAACTTGCTAGCTGGATTAATTAGAGTTTTTTACCAAACTGTTACATTTTGAAAACTTATTTCTTAATCTATAATAGATTAAACTTAATTTCCAAATTATAACAATTTATGCCACCTAAGCCTACATGTCATATTTTCTTTCTCTTTTTGCCTAAATAAATCAATAATGTTAATGGGAAGATGCCATTAATGTCTGTTTTCTCTCCGGGCAAACCCTCCATCTTTACCTCTTTGAAGATTATTTTGGCCATACGTAAACATTTCAATTGATGGTTTTTCTAAAATTCAATTGAAAAGAGGTTTCCTTATTATAGTTTTTGAATTTCGATTTCATATTTGATTTATTGGGATTAATCAACTTTTTATTTTTCTTTCAAAGTTTAAATTTGACTATTTACAATTCAGTCCCAGCATATACAGGCTGCATTACGAATCTAAGAATTCTATCAAAATTGATTTGGCTAGTTCTTGATGCAAGACTCAATCGCTATTCTACTGCCTTCAAGCTTTTGTTTCAAATTAATGATAAAATCGTTGATTAATTCATTCGATTGAAAGGAAAATACAGTAAAAATGGAAGATGAGAGAGAGATTTCAACGACTTAAAAAAATACTAATAAAATAAAAACAAACTTTAGTTTGTCATTTGAACAAATTCATAAGAAGATTAATTTTAGAGATGGGAAAGATGATTAGAGAAGACCCAACAAGTGTTTCAAGGTAATTTGGTATTAAGGTTAAAGGAGATTTTTTTTTTCGATTAAGTTACAAACACTTTATGTTAGTAGCCAATAGAACAAACCGTTTGTGTTACGGTTGTTGCGGTTTTTTTTTTTTAATTATTTAGAAAAGAAAAGAAAATATGACATGTAGGCTTAGGTGGCATAAATTGCTATAGTTTAAAAAATAAGTTTAAATCAAATATATTTTGGGAGATAAGTTTTCAAAGTATTATAGTTTGGTAAAAAAACTCGATTAATTAATTGGAAAAAAATTAATTAATCTATACTATATAAAAATACGAGTTTTGTAAAATTTTTGAATCGAATATTATACCTTATTTTTCAAATATATTTCTTTAATATCATTGTTTAAAATATTATAATTTTACTCTAATAAAAACTCTAATTTTATTTAATTAAATATAATATCTTTATCACTAATTATTTTTGGAAAATTTCTTTTTAGTACCATGAATCATAGAATAATTACTTATTACTACCGTGAAAGTTCATAATTACTTAAAAGGAAATGATTACTAATTAAATTACTAAGAGGGAAATTGCATTTCAAATATACCCTTGCGGTGATTAAAAAATCTAATATTTTACGACGTCGACCACCACACTTTATAAAAACCAGCCGGCATAGATCTCGTAAACTCGTTAAAGTTCTATCTTAGCTTCGACTCTTTTAAATCAATATTTCAAAATGTAGATAGAAGTATCGCCGCTAGCCAAAAAAAGGCCAGATTTAGCCTCTATGGAAGCAGGTCGGATTTAGTTGAAGGGTTCGGCCTCATGGTGTAGAACGATGGTTCTGCCGTTCTGGTGCTAAAACTTGATGGCAAAGCATTATCTTCGATGGACAAGAAAAAAAGGAAAACGTTGATACCTTGTTTTGTCATTATTCATCAATTAATAAAAAATATCACTTTGGCCATGAGAAATTTCGTATTAACATTTTATTGAATACCATCTTTTCTTATCTCTTTCTAATATACTAGTTTTCACTTCCACGTGCGTTGCACGTTACCCATTGTGAGTATAATATAGTGAGTATAAAATTTCATCTATATTAGAATTTCATGCATATTAATGTATAGTAATCAAATTAAATTTTATTAGTCAACAAAATAATCCAACTTTACATTATAAATTTTAAGGCTGGGATATTCGGAAAAAAGAAAACAAAAAAATTGATTTAAGGATATTGTTAATTAATTATATTAATTCTTGAACAAAATAATCCGACTTTACATTATAAATTATAAGGCTGAGATATTCGAAAAAAAAAACAAAAAAATTGATAAGGATATTGTTAATTAATTTTTATATTCTATAACCCGACGGTTGGACCATTTGACCCGTCAATTGTACATTAATTTTTGTGAAATTATCACTAAATATTGTTCATAAAAACATAAAATAAATAAATAAATAAAGGGTACGCATTAAATAAATACTAATAAATGACTTTGCCAAAAAAAAGTCATTGCACTTGAATCATTGGCTCAATGGTAAGTGCATACTTCTTAAAACATAATGGTTTTTTTGTTCAAACCCTACTGTATGTAAACTACATTTGGATTTTGTGCCCCTTTGAACATGAAAAGGCCATTATGTTTGTGCCCCTTTGAACTGTATGTAATTTGAATAGTGATGTCTTTATGAAATCTCATAACGGTGAATAGGCCCATAGGAGCGGAAATATTGTCATTTTCGTTTTCTCTCTCTGTTCAATCCATTTAATTATCTGATATTGAGAATTGGAAAGTTGGGAGCCAACCCCAATGAAAAGAAAATAAATACCGAAATATAAGTAATTTGTTTAATGAAAAACTATATATTTTGTACATTTAATTAAATGCAAATTAATAAAATTAAAAATTAATTGTATAATGGTAATTTTTAGAAATATGTTAGATAAATATGGATATAATAGGTATTTTAAAAGTTAAATAAGGGTACAATAGACATTTCAAAAGTTTTTCAAAACTCGTATTTTTATATATAGTATAGATAAAAAAAGCTTGTTTTGTTTGCTGGATTTAAATTTAGGGAGAAGAGATATATGATTAGTTGAGTAGAAATTGAAAATTGAACTTTAAGTCAAGGGTAAAATTGACATCACAATATCCTTCTTAATAATTTCAAAAATTTATATTTCCTCCCTAATAAATATAACTTGGTATGGTACTAAACGATAATAATTCTTGTTAGACCGCCCTTATTTGAAATTTTCCCAATTATTTTTACCATTTTAGCTTACTACAGATTTGAGAATTAGTAGAATGTTTTCTATTCAATTGCAAAAATAATTGCTCCTATCAATGTTCAGTGTTAATTCTGAACTTAAATTTAAAAATTTGTTTTAAAATTTGCTTCAGATTCCTGTTCCATGAAGAAAACAGAAATAGTCGCCGCTTACAGGTTAGATTGTCTTCCTATTAGTTTTAAACCTTCAACTGTTTGATATTTTTCCAATTAGTTGAGGAAAAGAGTTTAGGATTCATGCTTGCATTATTGGTTTTATTAGGATTTATTCATATGAAAATCCGCTTATTCTGTGTGCCAAAAAAAGAAAAGCTGCTTATTCTGAAGCAACTATGTTTGGGATCGCTCTTGAAATGATGTTCTCATCAATTCTGTTGGAATCCTTGAAGAGTCAAGATATTCCCTTGGTTTAGAAGTGCCTAAAATTTATCATGCTACATCCTTAGTTGTTTGCGGAGATACTGCAGTTTAGCATCATAGTCTTCCTTTCTTTATTTACTATTTCTTATGAGCCCTGTTGCCCTAATCTTAAATTATTTGTCTTATGTAAGAATCGGATTAGTTAGTGCAATAATTGGACTATCTTAAGTATACTGCCACCAATAGTATGATTTAGACAACCAGGTCAAAATAGATTTAGGAAAACAACAAGGGGTGGGATTGGTTTGGAGAATGGTATTTTTCAAGGAATTTCTAATCAGTATTCAGAGTTCGCAAATAATGTAAACATGCAGCCCATACATGATAAAAATTAGAAAAACACAAAAATTCATGACTTAATTGAATTTGGCGTCCAAATATAGCCATGTTATCACTATTGAAATGCTTTGTATTTAATTGCACTTGCTTTATCTTCTATGTTGATAGCTGCAGTTTTAGCAAGTATATAATTGAATGTGTATAGCTGAAATGTGAATAGCTAGATATTTTACATTGATTATAAAAAAGTTGTTCTTGATGGTGTCAAGTTTGAATGTATTTGCTTCAGAGAGTTGTGATTGGAGCACATAGGTTTAAAAAGCCCTACTCTTCCAAATCGTTAAACAAATATAGTTTAGGACAAGATGTTTCTTAAGGTTTTGGATTTTTTCTTAATAAGCATGGCCAAATTATGTTCGGTGAATTTTTGATGAGCATGAATTACTCTTTATGATTGTACAAATCCATTGTATTTTTTATACTTAACCACTGCAGACATGGTTATTTGAATGTTCGATATGTTTTTGGTGTTTGTTTTCTTAGGGCCAAATCTACTAATTTCACTACTAGGCAGAATATAACACAAGTTCCCAATTGTTAACCATCTTATATTGTTACTGATCGTCGAGATTTTAAGACTCTGTATACACAAGTAGCGTTACTAAGCATTTTCTTAGGCAACAATTGACATTTAGTCTTTGCTTTTGAAAGGAGCTTCAATCACAACTGCCAAATGGACGAGCATCGCAACTTGATTGTCGAAGCCTATACCAATTCTTACAAAACGAACCTCAGCTATGTCAACTACTAACTCTCTCAGTCTCTTGCACATGAATTGACAGCTTGAGCCAGCTAACCACCAAAGCCTTCAGCAGCTTGGCAACACAGTTGGTGCCGGACAACAATCAGCTTATGCTTTTTTTTAGGTTAATAGCTTTAGGTTTACTTTTTTTCCCAGTACCTATGTTTTTTGGTTCTAGAAGTATTTGACAGAACCGTTATGTTTAATTAGTTATGAAAGTCATGGACATATTAAGACCAGTAGTTTTCAATATTTGCTTTTGTAAGCAAATACATTGCATATTTCAAACAAAATGATTGTGATGTAATGAATTGGTGAATGTGATCATTTTACTCTATAAGTTGATCAACAAATATCTACATTTAGAAGCTGCCTAAATGTAACAATTGTAACTTCTTCAGTTTCTGTGATTTCCAGCAAGGAGTATTTCTTTCTTTGCTTTGTTATTCTTTGCAAATGTAGATGCAGAGGGTTTGTAAGTATGCAACAAATCAAACAGTTTATAATTTTGCTAAAGATTAGTCTATAATATCTATGTTTAAGAACTTTAGATTAGTATGGATTATAACTTTTATTTTACCAGATTTGCAGTTTTTATAATCTCTAAGGACTTTCCAGTAAGAGCTTTAGATTAGTATGGATTATAACTTTTATTTTAGCAGATTTGCAGTTTTTATAATCTCTAAGAACTTTCCAGTATTTATGTTCAAGTTCCTTATATATATTTCTTTTAAAAGAACTTCAACTTAGATTTTGAATGGAATGCAATGTTGAAAATCTTCTTGTGTAAAATAGTTTATTATTATCTATTTCATGTTCTGAAAGATTAATGGTTGTAGTCTAATGAATTTGTGAAAGCATAGTTTTGTCTACAAGATTATACTACAATCTTCTATAGTTATTCAATGAATTTAGCAATTGCAACTCTAACAAAGAATACTCGTAGCATAAGCGCGGGCTACCCAACTTGTTGTAAGTAATTTCTTTCGTTTGTGTTGAATTCTCATTAAATATTTAGACACAAAAATTTATTCTGATTGCACAGAGATTTCACTTATACCCCTTAAGAAATTATCTTGCACATGCACATCATTTTTATGTTAAAGTTGGCAATCACAGTGCATTCAACTCTAAATCAAAACTAGATTTGTCGAAATCACACATATTCGTCCATGATTATGAATATCATTTAATCAGCTGCTTACAAGTGGACGGAGCAAAGCCACCTGAGACCCATCTTTTCACGGTCAAAATACCATACAGGGTCCCTCTACTTACAAAAATGAATCAATTTGGTCCCCCTATTACAAAAACTGTCAATTTGGTCCCTTTACTTACAATTTCTTATCAATTGAGTCCCTCTACTTAACCAAATCTGTCAATTGATTATATATTTGTCCAGTATTACTTCTTTACAAAGAATTGGTGTCTCCTGTTTTTCTACTTTGCTTACAAGCAGGGGCGGATCCAGAAATTTATCCGAGTGGGGGCAAATTTATAACTCAAAGCTACAACTTATTTTAAGAGTATATATATATATATATATATATATATTCAAAATTTTATTTTAAAATATATCATACTTCTTTAAAAAGAACATCACTCTATTTAGTAGACACATCATTTAAATTTAGAATTGTAGTAGAATCATGAAGATGACGTCAAAATTTTATAAAAGGAATAATATAGCAGAAAAAAAGTTTGTTTTATATAAAAGCATCAACAATATGTGTGTATATATATAAACTCATTATCATGCTCGGTGTTCTTTAATTTTATTAGTCCACATGTATAATTTTCAATGTTTAAAAGAATTATTTGTTTCTGAAGAAAGTTTTAAAATGAAATAATAGTATATATATAGTAGCTAACAAGAACTTAAAGAAGAAATATTTTAAATGAAATAATAGTGTATTTGCTATGGTTTAGGTAATTTTAGATCTAACTCAAAAATTGTGTGAGTAAAGTACAAAAAACAAATTGTGTAAGTAATGTAAGTTGGGAGGGAACTGGAAAGTACTAGTAATAAAACTATAAAAGGCTGTGAAAACAAACTAAAAAATGGAGGCAGAATCACCAAAAAGCCTTATCTACAACAAGTTAGTGGGGGCAAACTAAGTAATTTTCACTAAAAATGAGAGTAATCCTACCGGTATTAACTTTATCTAAAGGGTGCCCCTATCGTAAATCTGCCAGTACTTAAAAGACTGATACTTCGAACCATAGTTTTGAAAACCAGACCGGACTAGACTAGACGGTCCGACCGGGACCCGAAGAGGTGTCCGGATTTTGATGGGGAGTAAACCGCGATTTTTTTAAAACCGCTTAACAACTGTTTAAACCGATGTAACCGGAACTGGAAGAACCTGTAAAATACCGATTCTAGCCATTATATATTAATTTTTTAAAAATCTGAAATATAAAATGAAATAAAAAAATTGAAAATTAATGAAATAAAAACCCAAGTCAGAGTAGAGGTTTTTTCAAAACTGAAATTGATAAAATAAAATAATTGAAATTAATAAAATTCATCTCTCCCTCAATGAGGAGTTGCCGTCGTTCTCCCATCCTGATCGGTAAAACCATATCACTCAAGGTAAGTAGGGTAAATAAAAAAGAAAGAGGGGAGATTTGAAGAGGAATGAAGAAGAAAAACAAAGTAGAAGAAGAAGACAAAGCGGCGGCAGCAACAACAAATTAGTCAAAGCATGGCATCAAAGTCAACGATCTCATTCCATTTACCACCACCCAACACCCTCAGGGCCTCAACTCTCCATCTCCAACCAACTTACACAAAGAACAAAGAAAAAAAAAAGCCTCTCAAGTTGTATAATTTAGGTAATGGAAAGTAAAAGGCTAAAAATAAAAGCTAGGTTCGAATCTCGCTGACCACAGTCTCCCATTTGGTAGGCGATCTGTAAATTCCGAAAAACCCGCAGGTGAAAGTCCAATGAGTCCGTAAATCCCAAAAATGGTTCGGCGGTTTGCCCTGACCTTGGAGATGGGGTAGCCACCCTACCTCCTAAACTTTTTTGTTCACCAAAAAAAAAATAAAAGCTTCCACATTTTTATGTTATGGCATATTCGGGTAAAGTTCTATCTCATTTCCTTTTTCTTCATTTTAAATGCTTTTTGTTTTTGTTCGGTAGTTCAGGAGATGCTATGGTGGAAAACTAGAAATGGATATATATCTAAGACTAGAATTTAGCTATGTTTCCGTACATCGAACAGACCGAAAGCTTGAACGGTTTAAACTCAGGATCGGTTACAAAAACCATGTTTCGAACAAAAAGAAAATGAATACCACTAATATTGGAAGCTCACAACAAACTCAACGGAAACATCAGTATAAACAAAAGCGAAAACAGAAGCAGGATATGCAAGAATCAGAATTTTACTCAATTTATAGATTCTATTAAGTAGAGGAACTCATTTAACACCAAATTATAAGTAGAGGGACCAAATTGACAATTTTTGTAGTAGGGGGATCAAATTGATCCCTTTTTGTAAGTAGAGGGACCTATACAGTATTTTGACCTCTTTTCACTTCCCAAACTTCCCATTCTTTTTTGTCCTTTAGCCAACAAAAAAACTCTCACTAAAACTAAAATCCTCTACTCCTTCTATCCGAAACAAAAACTTCAAATCTACCATTCAAATTATCCCACGTCACCAACATAGAGTTCTTTTTCCATGGAACCAATTAGAGTTCCGCCAAAATGTACGGAATGGGAGGCGGAAAAATGGGTATGATTTTACCAAATAGAAACTCCGTAATCAGTAAAATAAACGGTAGGAAAAATCCTTTTCCACATGGACCAACGTGTTAATTAAGAAAAATTAGAAACTGTTTGGATAGCAGAGCAGGTGATTGGAACTCCATGCTGCATATAACAATTCTCGTGAATCGATCATTTTCTTCTTCACTCCATACTGCCACTGCGATCTCTCACAAAGTTCGAAGAGAGATAGAGGGAGAAAGCGACAGAGAAATGGCTACGTGGCGGTTTTCTACGACTCCGATCCGAGTCGAACCGAAGCGGTTTCGAGTTGCAATGTGGCTAAATTCATCGACTTCAGCCGCGGAAGAAATGACGGTGTTAGCGGTGGTGGAAGCGGAAACAAAGCGAAGCAATTGATGTTGATGAGGAAATTAATGGCAAGTTAGGCCGCTGAGGTCGTTTTCCGTCAGGAATGTTTCGAGTGAACCGCAGCAGAAGGTGAAAGATCCAGTGACTGAACAAGAAGGTTCGATCTTCTTTCCATTTTTTTTT
>AWWV01011024.1:0-16854 GCA_001974805.1 Corchorus capsularis
CCCCCCCCCCCCAAAAAAAAAAAAGAAAAAGAAAAAATCAATAATAATTCTGAATGAGATTAGTTTAATAGTCTATCCTACGATAGAAATGTGATCGAGAACTTAGTTTTGGTCAACAGTATCTTCACTGTAATTAAGTCTCACTCTACCTTGTTAGCATTAAAAAGGGATTGGGACCGAATCTGGCAAATTATCAAGAGATGACATGATTCATGCAACTCATTAATCTTAGCTCTCCCAATTCCGATTCAAAACTGGAGAATTTTGAAGCCTTCAATGGCTTCTTGGAAAAGAGTTTGCTACTAGATGGTTAAATATCATCTATTAAGCTGCTATCTTCTATATTTTAATGGTTAGTACGCCTGCTTTACATTCAATCTTTCTATGGAGTGTTGGGTTTGGATCCTTTTATAATGCTGACATGGAAAGCTTCATGAATGAAAATATGGTTTATTAAGAAATGAAGGATAATTTCTATAGTTTACTAAGAATGTACGGTACAATTAATTTTATAAATGAGCTAATTAAGTGCCAGATAGTATGGTAATGCACCATGATAATTCTAAACAAAAAAAATTTATATCTCAAAGTTTATGCCTGTTGAGTCCTGTATAATCTAGGATAGAGCCAAAATATTCGCTCATTGATTTTTCTTATTTTCTATAAGTTGTTTGTGTATTACACTGAACAATTCTGGAATAAGATGAAATATGAATATACTGTATTCAAGTTTCAATTATCATGTTAAAATTTACTTTTTCTCTTCTGATGTAGAATCTTCGAGCGCTCTTAGTCCATTCCCTCCAGATGCTTCATCAATTGCCTCTAGTATCAAATACCACGCAGAGTTCACTCCATTGTTTTCCCCTGAGAAGTTTGAAGGCTTTCTTTGCAACCGTACAGAGTATTCGTGATGCTCTTTACAACACATTCTGCTACTGATATATTTTGCACTAGGTGTACTTTTCTTTTGAATTGTGATCAAATTTCAATATATCAACCAAAGTAACTGAAGGTTTGACTACTGGCTTCTCAACATCTGACATTAGAAAATGATTGGAGAGGATTAGAGACACTCCAAAACTGCTGCAGAATTAAATGTTAATATGTGTTTGCTTTGGAATGAACTATAATTGACTTAGTTGTTTGATAATTTCAGCTTTGTGAAAGCAGGGAACCATATGATAAAAGTTTATCTGAAGCCTATACCAGCTGCCATACTGACATTGTCTATAATATAATATAAAAACCTTTTCCCTTCACTTCTCCACAGTCTGTATGTAATTTAATTCCAGTGTTTGTTAAGGGAAAGACTAACAGAGAGTCTGTATGTTTCCACTCGTGTGGCTTCACAAATTTTTTTTTGGAAGCTGAATTCTTCAGTTGGTATTATAAGAGCCTGATGCTGCCCTTGGTAATGAGGATCTTGGTCGACTTGCATCTTTGCTTTCTGGACTCTTTGGCAACATGAAATTATCCACCATGGGGATATGGACTTAGATATAGGTATGGCTTATTCAAACAGCGTATGACAAAGGACGGACAGGAAGAAGTTGCTGAAGATTGGCTTGAGGTATAGTTGTTCTCTGTTTGTTATCTCTTTCTTGAAATTGTTGTTGTCGACGCAAATGTCTCTCTCTCTATATATATATACACACGTCATGAGGGTTTTTTTTTTGTCTCTCTTATCTGATCAATCCTTGGGAAATTGTGAGGAATGATGTCGCATATCCTGTCAAATTTTATGGCAAGGTTGTTACTGATTCAAATGGACAGAAACACTGGATTGGAGGAGAGGATTTTAAAGCTGTTGCTTATGATGTCCCAATACCAGGATATAAAACTAAAACCACAATCAAGCTTTTTTTCTTGAATTGACAAGTTTAATTGACAACTCTGGAATTTCGATCCTAGCAGTCCATGGAAATAGTTTTTTCAAGGCATTTGTTCAATTGACAAGTTTGAAAGGCAAGTCTTTCCTCTCCACCATCTTGAAGTTAGCTTGGTCGATATATATTATTGCTATAATATTTGTTATGAGAGAAATGCCATGGTTTTTGGTCGATTACCTTGTGCACATGATGATATCATTTTCAAGCAGATAAGTGATACTTTGAAGTTCAAGGATCATGGACTACCTAGAGTGGCTGCTGATTTTGTTAATAGGAGATTGGTGTACTCCTTGGGACCTAGTAATCCATAGTCAGAGTTAGTTTCTTTGTTGCTTTGTTACTTTCTTGTAGTTTTGTTCCTTTGGATTAAAATCTGTAAACTGTAAGTTTTTTGTTGCTTTCTTGGATAAATGAAATAAATAAATTATTCAAAAAAAAGTAGCAATAAATTAAAAGATGCCGCAACAAACCACAGTGGGATATTTTTTAATAACTAGTTATTACTTTCACGTGCAATGCACCTGATCCAGTCTGTTTTAAATTAAATGAACATTAAAATGTTAAGCATACTACTAATTTTATCCTAAAGAATCATATTATTAGAGTTGACAAAATTTCACCCGAATGCGGGTATTCGACTCGATCACCTGAAACAAAACCTTATCCAACCCGATTCGATAAAAAAAATCCGTTCAATCCGAAACCGAAATGACCTGACACAAATCCTTAATGACCCAAACCCGATCAACCCGAGAGATTAATCCAAAATTACCGAATCATGATTAATTATTTGAATGACCCGAATTCGAAAAGACCTGAACCTGAAAATCGAAGGCTCAAACCCAAAATTATCGGAACCATATGACCCGAAAACGAAAAAAGACCTGAATCAAAATTGACTAAAACCCAAATGATCCGACATTTGAACGATCCGAACCCAATCCAACCTGAAACTGGAAATTAACCGCCCTTATAACCCAAAATTTCCTTAACCCAAAACTGACCTAAACCAAATCCAACCCGACCAAACCAAATCCAACCTGACCAGCCCATCTGTATATACATTGGGTTTTACTATCAAAGTAACATAAAAAATTATCCCACACAAAGAAAAATATTTTTTTTTAGGAAAAGTCGAGGCTGTTTATTCATCAAGTAATGTCTAGATTACAAATAGTAGGCGGTAGATACCCCACCCAAACTCTTTGTTCTCCTAAATTACAATCGGGCTTAGCTATATTATGGGCTAAGTAATTTGCCTCTCTCTTAATATGAGTGAAAGACAGAAAATAAAAAAAGGGGAACATTGCAACAATGTCATAGATTAATGAAGCTTCTTGCCAAAGAGAGTCTCTTCCTTTGTGCATTTCCTCTACTGCACCCATTGAATCTGTTTCAGCTGCAATATTGGAAAGACCCCGCTCCCAAGCCAGTTCTAGGCCAAAAAGGACTGCTAGAACTTCAGCCTGCAAGACCGAAAAAATACCCTCCACGCAACTCACCCAAGCAAGGACCACTTCACCCCTATCATCTCGAAAAACAGCTCCTAACTTTGCACTTCCCTCCCTCAGATTCATAGCAGCATCACAGTTCAATTTAATATGCTCTGAAGACGGTAGACACCATGTTGAGACAGCAGGCTCCTTTATGATTCCCTTCTCACCATTTACATTTTGGATTCCCTCCTCAAACTCACGTACAAACAACATAATTTTTCTAATAATCTGGTCAGGCATGAAACATTTACCTTCATGTAGACATAGATTTCTATTATACCAGAGAAACCAAAGTGTGCAAAGTACTAACTCCAGTTGCTTCTTTTGTACCGCACGCACAATGAAATTAAGGCCAAAATCATCCAAGTCAATCCATTCATGTACAAAAGAACTAACCCATATAGCCACCTCTCTCTAAACTACTTTGGCCATATTGCAATAAAAGAAAGTATGTCTCAGAGATTCACCTTGCAAGCCACATACACAACATTCATCTAAAGCATTCATATGCCTATTATGCAATATACTGCGAAGAGGAAGAAAACCATGCAACAACTTCCAAGAAAAGTATTTAACTTTTGGGATGACCTTAGAGGTCCAAATGAGCCTCAAAATAGGGTTTCGGGTTTCCATATCAAACATCTCCCTTTCTAGACAAGCCCGAGCCACGTGATATGCTGATCGTACAGAGAAAATCCCTACCTTCAATTAAGCCCATATCAACTTATCATCAGTACGCTCCATACTCACCCGAATGTCAAGAATGGCCTCCACCTCATGTGGGCAAAACAATTCAATCAACATGTCCTCCTTCCAACATCTATCCTCCTGATCAATTAAATCTGCAACAAAAACACAAGGAGATTGATCTTGTCGAGAAAGAATACTCGATGGTTGTCCATGGGGTAGAGTTGGAACCCAATTATCATATATAATTCGAACCGATAACCCATCACCTATTCTACATCGACAACCCCCCTTCAAAACCCCTCGACCCGCCAAAATGCTCCTCCACACATACGAAGGACAAGAACCCAACCTTGCTTCCAAGAAAGAGCAGTGAGGAAAGTACCTGGCCTTAAACACCCGAAAACATAAAGTTTGAGTGTTATGCAAGAATCGCCATCCTTGCTTAGCTAAAAATGCCATGTTGAATGCTTCAAAGTCTCTGAAACCTAAGCCCTCGTCCAACTTTGAAGTGCAGAGACTTTCCCAATTCGCCCAGTGAATCCCCTGATTATCCTTCCCATGCCTCCACCAAAATTTAGCCAGCATCATGTTAAGCTCATGCACAAAGGTTTTGGGAAAAAGAAAACAACTCATAGCATAAACCGAAATTGCTTGAGCTACCGCCTGGATGAGAACTCCCCTCCCTGCCACCGAGAGTAATTTTCCTTGCCAAGATTTAACTCGTCGCCATATCCGGTCTTTAATGTGCTGGAAATGCAGCTTCTTTTCTCTCCCAATCAGAATAGGCAGGCCTAAATAACGGTCACCAGCAAGCATTCTACTCACACCCAAACGTTGCTTAATATCTTCTCTTCTAGCCATATTTGTGTCATTACTAAAATAAATGGCTGATTTCTCATATTAACACACTGTCCAGAAGCAACTTCATACTGCCTCAATAACTCCAAAATGTTCTCCGCCTCCGAAATAGTTGCTCTAGCAAAGAGCAAACTGTCATCTGCGAAGAGAAGATGAGTGACACGAGGAGCTGCTTTACAAACGGCCACTCCTTGAATAATTCCTTGGGCATCTGCAGAATTTAACAGAGAAGATAATCTCTCCACACACAAAAGAAATAAATACGGGGAAATAGGGTCACCTTGTCAGATTCCTCGAGATGGCTTAATGTTACCACATTCCTTGCCATTAACAACAATCGAATAAGAAACCGTCCGTACACACGTCATGACTAATGAAACCCAACCAGCAGGAAACCCCATTTTCCGCATAACATTCTCCAAATAATCCCATTCAACTCTGTCGTAAGCCTTGCTCATATCTAGTTTCAAGGCCATACACCCATCCTTACCACACTTCTTACTCTTCAATTTATGAACCGTTTCATACGCCACCAAAGCTCAAAAATAAGTCTCCCTAGAACAAAGGCACTCTGATTATCACTGATAATATCGGGCAAAATCTGTTTCAGTCGGTTTGCCAACACCTTAGATACAATCTTATACAGCACCTTAGATACAATCTTAGGTTGAAATGGCTTGCGTCACGAGCTAAGTGCCGCCGTATACCTACGAAAGTGGAATAATTTTTGCATGTTTAGATTAGTATTAACTTAAGGTTTAGTTTTAAGGAATTGGTTAGGTAGTTCCTTACCTCTTGAAATTTTGGATAATTCGATTTTAATTGTTATATACATGTTAAGTGATTAGTTTAATTATGAAAGATTGATGCTTAGAATGCTAAGAATACTTTAATCTTTGATTAAGTTTTATCATGCATTTGATTTCTTAGAATTAAGTATAATTTGAGATTGTGATATAAGCTTATTTATCCAATGCTTTCATGATTTATTACTTCTAGAACTTGTGTTGATTCTTGATTACAAATATGGAGGTATATCATGGATATGTCAAAACATAAGTGTGGGGGTAGTAAGGGTAGCTACATCTTTAGAAACGAAGTGCTTTCATGAAGAGAGGAGAAGAGATATTTTTGCTTTAAAAAATAAAAAAAATAATAAAAAAATCCATTGTTGTCACTCTTTTCTTTAACAAAAGGAGTTAGTAACCCTTGGAAAGAGGATAAGAGGCATGGAATTGCGGAAATATTGTCCCTCTTATGAAAATTAGTGTTAGTAACCTAAAAAATAAATGGAGCTAGTAGCCCCAACCCATGGACACTTCTAAGGTTAGTAACCTTGTCTCTTTAAAGTGAGTCACCTTTTCTAAACTCATGCTAATCTTTGATTAATATCCATGATAGTACACTTTCTTTGGAAATAGATATATACATAAGCTTATAGTTAGTGATGGTCATGTGAAGAAGAGGATGGTAAGTGAATTGAACTTCTCTTATTATGTTTACTTAAGGATGATGATGCTTGTTATTGCTTGATTTTGAGATTAAGTATTCTCATTATTCTTTGCTCTCTTGACTTTATGGTTAGATTATTTCTTGATATGTATATGCAATTGAAATTGTTTACCCTTTCTTTTGAGAAAAGTATACTAGTTTGCTAGGGACTAGCAAAGCTTAAGTGTGGGGGAAATATGATCAGACCAAAATTATGCATCTTTTTACGGTCATTTTCCTATGCTTTTTGGGTATTTTATGCTTGATTACGCCTTGTATTTGGTATATTTGTGTTTATAGGTGTTAAAGGGAAGAAAAGTGCAAAATCACCACTTTTGTGCCTTTTTGGAGCCTTTTTGGATGATTATTTACACAAATATTTTCCAAGGACAATTTGGAGGAAGAATGGAGCCAATATGATCGTGATTGAAGAGCTTGAAGAGTCAATTTTTTCATCATAAGATTGATTTTCAAGAGTTAGAAGCAAAGGAGCAAAGTTGAAATTCAAGGCAAGAAGACATGTCAAAAAGTGTCATAGCACTGGAGTACATGGGTCGCGAGGCAAACCACATGGGGCGCCAAGCATAGCACATGGGCGCCCAGCGCTAGTCGAGACATGCCACCAGCAAGCACATGGGCGCTGGCGACTGAGGCCAACGCCCTGGGCGCACAAGCATCTACATGGGTGCCCAGGGGGAGTCGGGGGTCATGCCATGCGCGTGCCACCAGCAGCCATGCGTGTCTTCACCTTGAAGCTTCTTCACTTGTTTCCAAATTTGGCGACCCTTCTGTATTTTGGCCATAACTTTTGATCTAGAGCTCCGTTTGAGGCGTATGAGTAACCGTTGGAAAGCTAACTCCGAGAGCTACAACTTTCTTGTTTTGGTTGAAGCCCAGTTTTTCCGTTGTCGTAAACGAAAATGCCCCTGAAGTTTCTGCAGACATGTTGGACCTTTAAAAGCCCAAGAATCAAGCCCAAGATGATTTGATAAACCCTAATTCGGTATTAAGAGTTAGTCTAGACCTGGAGGACGACTTTAAACCCAATTGAAGGTGGTTTAATGAGCTTAAATTAATATCTTGTCCTAGGTTAAGTTAGCCCTAAGTCTCTAGTATAAATAGCCACCTTTTCTCTTTAGAAAGGGGAGTTGGCGAATTAGGTTGAAGATTGGAGCAAGGAGCCGCCGGCCATACTCTTGGTTTTTCTATTACTTTTGATGGCTACTCAATTCATGAGTAGCTAATCTTTTATTTCTCCAATGTAGAATCTTATTGATCTCTTGACATTTGATTTATGGGGAGACTTTTGTTCTTAATAATTTGATTTCCATTTGAATATGTTTCTTATCTCTATACTTCATTTTATGTGTTCATGTCTTGATGGATTTGGAGGCCCACTTATCTTGATAATATGAATGCTAAAGTTAGATTCAAGTAGCTTGAGTCAAGCTAAAGTTGGTCAAAGTAACAATTGAATGCTAGGAGTCCTAGGTTCAATGGGATATCAAACGTTGTTGAAATCTTTAGGCCGAGATGGAAATTGATGTAGGCAAGTTTGGTATTGATTTATCATGCATGTGGATAAGTAAAGCTTAATGCGTGTTCTAAGGTTTGATAGACCCGCAATTAGAACACTTGTGATTAATTGTCAGCGAGATGCGGATTAATCTTCTTAGCATGTTGGAATTAGCATTACGTCTGTTCCTATACTAATTATTCAAGTGGAGTTGTTTGAGATATTAGGAAGATTATTTTGTTCTAAGGAAAGTTGAAGCCTACGTCTTAGGATATATACTACTTTAGAATGATTTATGATGCTTAATTGATTGACAATTAATCTTGAATTTATGTTTGGTGTCAATGATCCATGTTAATATTGTCAAGGGTGAAATAGATTCTATATTGGAGGCTTTCTTATTATAGTTGATTACTCAATTTACTTTACTCTTAATTTGTTTTGTTAGTTTTAATTTAAAATCACCAAAATCTCTATTTCAAAATTACTCTTTTTAACATAATTGATTAGTAAAGAAATTATCCTCTCTCCCTGTAGTTCGACCCCTACTTGCCCTTGCTAGTAGTTATTTGTTTGTGGGGAATTATCTTGTGATTTGATCAATGACCGATCACAATTTTGGCGTCGTTGCCGGGGAGAGTGTGCTTTTAATTTCTTTACTTTTATATTGTGTTATTTGTAAATATTTGTTTTCTTTTTATTATTCCTTTTTACTTTTACACTTGATCATCTTTGATTTGTAGGAAAATTCAATGGAGCAATCACTTACTCTAAGGGAGTTGAATTTCAACTGTGAAATGAAATCCCCATGTATTGATTATCTAGAAGATTTCTCTTACGAATTAAAGCCAGGAGTGATCCGTCTGCTACCAACTTTTCATGGAGAACCCCATGAAAATCCTCATGTGTATTTGCAAGATTTCATCATCAGAAGTGCTATGATTACGAAGATGCCTCAAGAGCAAGCAAAGCTTCGAGTTTTTCCAATGACCTAGGAAGGTAAAGCAAAAGAATGGTTTTGGAGTGTGCCGTCAAAATCAATTACTTCTTAGAAGGAAATGGAGAGAGCTTTCTTGAACCAATACTTTCCAGAAGCCAAACGTGCTGACGTCAGAAGCAAAATCAACTCTTGTCGACAACTACCTAAGGAGAAGTGGTATCAATATTGGAAAAGGTACAACAAGATTTGTGAAAGTTGCCCTTACCACAACATAGGCGAGGAACTCTTGATACGACAGTTCTATGATGGATTATCTTATAAAGATCGAGTCTACATTGGTGCAACAAGTGGAGGTAGCTTGACACTTAAGACACCCAAGGAAGCTAGGAAGCTACTCGACATTATGGCAGAAAACATTCATCAATTTAGCACATCAGAAGAGATTCTCAAGTCTTAGGAGCCAGAGCCTGAATCAACAATACACAAAGAGGTGAAAGAAATGAAAGAAGTGGTACAAACACTCGCAACCAACAATCAGTTGCTTAGCAAACAAGTTGCTGATCAACAAGACACCATTGCCAATTTGTTGCGCTTTATGATGGCAAACTAAGGAGTGAATCATCACCAACAATCATTTTTTCAAACATCTTTGAATGTGTGTCGAAACGTTCAGGTCCGGGGAACCCTGCCGAAACGACTTTGGAAAAAGAGGAGTTGCCACTAATCTTTTTTTCTAAGGTGTGATTAGCCACCTAATGACCTCCTAAGCCTAGTTAAATCCAAAACTCAGCATTGGACCCACTAAACTTAAAGTCTGGTCTTCCAACCTAAATCTAGGTTCGGGAGTCTGTTACATTTGGGGAAGGATCAGTACCCCCAAATGCCCGTCAAATGACGGTACCTCTAATCTAAACTAAGATCTAGTGGGTCTAAATAAAAACGGTTGTTTTTATCTTATTTTCGAGTGATGCATGAATTGGTGAATTTTTTTTAATCAGTAAACATCAGTGTACTTGAAATTAACTCGAGACCCTTCCCACGCATTATGGGGGTATCTCGGGAATAATTCAATCTCGGAGCGAGGACCAAAAATTCGTACCCGAGTACATTTATTTGGGGCACACCCGTCATTGTAAAACAACTACTGTTTACTGATTCTTACTTAGCTAACTCTCATGAATGACAATTAAGATGCATGAAAGATTTATTTTAATTACATGCATTAACACAAGTCTACTCTGAGTCAATTCCGTAAACCCTTCCCACGTATTATGGGGGTATTTACGGAAGAGACTGGTCTAGAAGGAGTTCCCAGAAATTCGTACCCGAGTACATTTATCTAGAAGGTCCCTCATCTCAGCAAAAGACGAATGTTAATGCATTATGAACATAGCAAGGTGATATATAACATATATGACATGAGTGCATATGATTCCACTAACTTATTACAAATCCCAAGCGCTTAATTAGGCCGATAACTTGAATAATTAATGACTTAAAACAAAGGGAAACAAAAGCTTAAGGGCTAAAACGGACGCACTGGGGACCTTTCTGCACACTAAAAAGACAATCAGTAAAGTTCAGGAATCATCAAAAATGAATAAAGCAAATCAGGGTCTCAATTGCACAATCACCTTATGAACCTAAAAACAAGTTATTAAAACTAGAACTATTTCCTTGTTTTAACTCAACCTAAAAGAATTAAGCCTTTAAATTTAAGTTTTGATTCTTAAAATAAGATCAATTCAAATGGATTCACCAATTCCTCCTTGAGTTAATTCTTAATCAAAATAATTTGACCTTTTAATTCAAAACTTAGGTTTTCCAAATTAAGATTAGCCCATAATGATGTAAAAATCAATTATCGAGCTAATTTTAATTTAAAAATTCAAGCTTTAAATCCAAAATCTCATTTTTATAATTAAAATGAACTCAAGAAGTAATCAGGAATCCATTTTTGAATCAACTATAGTTTAAAAATTAAAACTTTATACTAAAGACTTGATTTTTTTAGTTTAGATTAAATTCCAAGAAAATGCATTATCATATTCCAATTAATCATGCTATAACAAATAAAAAAACACACCTTTAACAAGGAAACTAGCATCTTAAAAATTTTTGACATAATTTTTTCACAAAATAAACCATTAAAGCATAAATGATGAACATTGACCCAATCCATTATCTTTTACTAACCAAAGACAACACCTTTTTATTAAAAATCTAAGCTCTCAACAAGATCATTACTTTAATCATCTAGCTATTATCATAATGACATAAATATATATGCATTTATCAAAATAACTTCATTGATCATGAAATTGGAAACAAAATTAAACACATTGAGCAAACAAGCCCTAAATCGCATGAGTTGATATCATAAAGGAGTAAATTGAAGAGATGAAGGAAATTACCTACTCAAGTGATGTCGTTTTGGCCTTGATGTCCATTAAATCAAGCTTTCCTTCACCTTCCTTTAATCTTCTTCTCGACGGACCAAAAACAAAACCCTAAGCTCCACCCTTCTGCAAATCGCATAGCCTGGCCTTCAAAACCACCAGCTCCAACTCGATTGACACCCAAATTACAAACCCAACAACCCGAATATTGAAACCTCTTCCTTGCTTCAGTTTTCTCCTCTTCTTCCTCCTACGAGCTTTTCCTTTCTCCGAACCCTAGTTGTCCGCTGCTATTCCTTCGATCACCATGGTTGGTTATAGCCTTTGATGCTCCTAAAAGATGCCTCCTTGATCTCGGATATGGCCTTCGATTCTCGAAAAGACACCTTCAACGCAGTGAATCTAGCTTAATCCGAGACAAGAAAAACTTTAGGTCTCAAGAACCCGCCGCTCAATCATTCAGAAACTCAGATTTTTGATCTCATCTGTCCTTTTGCTTCCAAACCCACTACTCAATTTCGAAATCGATCCTCCCTGTCACCAAATCACCATTTATAATTCCCCTTTCCGAGTTTGAATTAATCCCAGAAAGAGAGGAAGAAGAAAGCCTGCTTCAGAGAATCAAGAGGGAAAGATCAGTAGGAGGATCAAAGACGGATTTTCAGTGTGTTGGGTGAAGAGAGGAAGAGTTTGCTCGTTTTCTTTAGAGAGACTCCAGAGTTTCTTTCCGGTTCCAAGGGTGAGAGCGAGAGCCTGAATTTGTAGAGAGAGAGTATGAGTGGCTGTGTGTAGAGAGAAGTTGTTGAATTGTTGATATGAGAGTCAGAGCCCCCCTGCTGAGTCGATCCTTCCCCTTTTCATGTCCCTTTGATTCCTTCCTATCCACTCCTTAGCTAACCAATTTTTTTTGTCTTTTTGTCCCAGGTCCATTCGATTGCAGATGGGATGAAGATGAGGGGAATCTGAGCTGGCTGATGAGCTGGAAGGACTAGATCCTTCCCAGGTAATTTCTGTTTCTTGCCGACAATCCCCTGAATTTCGCTAATCGGCCATTCTGTCTGTCTCCAATCATTTACCCTTGATCTGTTGACCATTTGCATTTGCCTGACCCTGTGAGTTGTTTCATTTGATTCCACTGCACACAATCACACTGCATTGTAGCAAAATTAGATGTGTTTACCTGGCCATTTTCTTCTGTAACTGGATTGATTTTCTCAACAGCTGGCACCCTCATTTTAATTCTGTGTCCTGAGTGCATTAGGCTCCCAGGTGTTACTTTTTTGCTATTCCCTTGCAGTCAATTTTAGTCATCTTAATAGCTTCTGGATTGTAGCTTGATGATGAAATTGATGATTAGCATGAAGGAAACTTTGCTGCAAAATGTAAATGTGCTATGTTCAAACTTATCCTCTAATTGTTATCTAAAATGCTTTGTACTTATGTGATCATGCATGCTCAAATGTCTAGCATTATACTATTGAATAACATGACATGTATGCTAAAATGAGATGCTGGCATGTACACTAGTAATGACTAAATAACATTGTAACTTGGACTTTGCTGTACTTGCTAATTATCCTCTTTTTTTTTGTTTCCAACAGGTTTGCCAAAAAGGGTGGAGGAAGAGAATATGCCTAGAATAGTCTCCTTTAGTCCATTGAAGCCTTTGTCTTATTCCCTTTTTTAATTCTATGTCTTCTTTTGGGACTTTGTAAATTGGACTATGGGAAACTTGACATGGAAACATTCTTGTATATTAAGTACTTTAATGAAATAAATCTTTTGAGGGATGAGTTCGATCAAGCAAAGCCAATGCATGATTATGATTTATTATTACTAGTGGACATGAAAACTAATATGGACATGAACCTGCTTAATGATAAAATGACCATATGCTGTGAAAATAAATGTAGACGTGCTTAATGAAAATGAGAGTGAATGTGAACATGTTTAATGAAAGTAAATTGCAAGTACTCAAAAGGAAAGGATAAGAGAATGACAATTTTAAAAATTAACCCTAATTTACTAAAAGGCTTAAGCTATATGACTAAAGTGTAACAATAATAAATTACTAAATGAAGCTAAGTCATGAAATATGCAAAAATGCCAAAAGTGCACATTAAGAATTTTTTGGTTTTTTCAAATGCAATTTAGATGACTAAAATGAATTAGGTAATCTAAATTAAAAGTGGACTTAAAATGACCAAAATGCCCCTGAATATGCAAATGCCTCTGAATGCACAAATGACCAGAATGCCCCTGGCTGACCCTAATGCCAATTGATTTAAATTGAAGGATACCAGACAAAAATGGGTGTCTACAATGTGGCTCATGGACAAGAGAACAACATGGAGGTTGACAAAGGAATAAACCATGCTCAAAGATATGGGATTAATTTGTTGGGAATGGAAGACAAGCAACCTAAGGTAACGAAAGAGATGGAGTCATCAAATACCCCATTTCCTTCTTCTACACCATTAGTTGAACCAACTCTTCCTATCCCTGAAATGAAACCATCACCAATAGTCACACCCCATGTGCAAATGCCAAATGAGGAGGAAGAAAAGCTAGACTTTGGAACGAATTCCAACAATTTCTCAAGATCTACTAAGGAGGAAGAAGAAATCAAAGGAAACAATGCGACCCAATAATTGTCCTGCACCCTATCCTCAATTGTTCATGCAAAGACACAAAGGATGTGTGGAGGAAAATCTATTGGATTCATTTCGTGGAACAAAGGTAAACATTCCTTTAGTAGCTTCAATCTAGCAAGTGCCAAGGTACGCAACTTTTCTTAAGCAATTAAGTGATGATAAAGGAAGATTGAACAATAATGAAATGGTGTGCATGAACAAAAGTTTTTCTGATGCTTTTCAAAGGAAATTGCCTACTAAATGCAAAGACTTGGGAGCATTTACTATTCCATGTAGTATAGGAGGCAATATGACTGTTAAAGCAATTTGTGACTTAGGTTCTTCAATTAATATCATGCCATATTCTATTTATCTTCAATTAGATCTAGATCCTTTAATTGAGTCAAATATCATCATTCAATTGGCTGATAGATCTAACATTTATCCTGAGGGATTGGTTAAAGATGTCTTAGTGCAGGTGGATAAGCTCATTTTCCTTACAGATTTCTATATAATAAGAAAGGAAGATGCTGATCTTTCTAATGCACCATTGTTATTGGGAAGACCCTTCTTAACCACTGCAAGGACTAAGATTGATGTTCATGATGGAATCCTCAGCCTCGAATTTGATAGGGAAGTAATTGAGTTCGATATGTATAAAGCTATGCAATACCCTATTAAAGAACAATCTATTTCTGCCACTGATGAAGTTGATCTTCTTGTTGAACAGGTTAATTCACTCAACAAAGAAGATGAATTAGAGACAGTCATCACAAATAGCTTGTACGAGAACAAAGTCAAAGAAGTCAAAATGAATTTGAAGGGTGAAGTGATAAATGCCATAAATGACTTGAAAGTACTTCCAAAAGAAAGTGAATCAATCTCCTACATTCGGTTGGAACCTAAGGAAGTACCTCCACCCTCTGTTGTTAAGCCTCCAGAAATCAAATTGAAACCATTGCCTGAAGATTTGAAGTATGTTTTTCTTGGAGACAAGGAAACACTCCCTGCCATCATCTCAAGCAAATTGACCCAAGATCAAGAGGAAGAGTTAATCAGAGTCTTGAAGAAGTACAAAGAAGCTTTGGGATGGACAATTGCTGATATCAAGGGGATTAGTCCTTCTGTTTGCATGCATAGGATTCGTTTGGAAGACGATGCTACTCCAGTAAGGCAACCACAAAGAAGGTTAAATCCAAATTTGAATGAAGTAGTTAAGGAAGAAGTTCTTAAACTATTAGGAGCTGGGCTCATTTACGCCATTTCAGATAGTAAGTGGGTTAGCCCTGTCCAAGTAGTACCCAAGAAATCTGGATTCACTGTTGTGGAAAACAAGGATGGAGAACTAGTTCCTCAAAGACTTCAAAATGGATGGAGAGTGTGCATCGATTATAGGAAGCTCAATTCCGCTACAAGGAAGGATCATTTTCCACTCCCTTTCATGGATCAAATGTTGGAAAGGCTAGCTTGTCGTGCTTACTACTGCTTTTTGGATGGCTACTCAGGATACTTTCAAATACCAATTGCCCCAGAAGACCAAGAGAAGACAACGTTCACATGTCCCTATGGTACGTTTGCTTATACTCGAATGCCCTTTGGTTTGTGCAATGCCCTGCAACATTTCAAAGGTGTATGATGAGCATCTTTCAAGACTACCAAGGAGAGATTATGGAGGTATTTATGGATGATTTTACTGTTTATGGAGATGATTTTCATAGGTGCCTACATAACTTAGAGCTTGTGCTAAAAAGATGTGTGGAGACCAATTTAGTACTAAATGCTGAGAAGTGTCATTTTATGGCCGAACAAGGAATAGTACTAGGTCATGTGGTTTCTAAGGAAGGATTACAAGTAGATAAAGCAAAGATTGATGTCATTCAGAATTTGCCTTATCCCACTTGTGTTCGAGATATTCGCTCATTCTTAGGTCATGCCGGTTTTTATAGAAGATTCATCAAAGATTTCTCGAAGATATCTACACCAATGTGTCGTTTACTTCAGAAAGATGTTGAATTTGAGTTTGGAGAAGATTGCAAGGAAGCATTTGATAAGTTGAAGATTGCCCTCACTACTACTCCAATTGTAAAACCACCTGATTGGAATCTATCTTTCGAGATCATGTGCGATGCAAGTGATGTTGCACTTGGAGCTGTTTTAGGTCAAAGAGTAGATAAGATACCTCATGTCGTCTACTATGCTTCAAGAACTTTGGATTCTGCTCAGAAGAACTACACAACCACTGAGAAAGAGATGCTTGACGTTGTTTTTGCCTTAGAGAAATTTCGGTCATACATCTTGGGATCAAGGGTGACAATCTATTCAGATCATGCTGCACTTCGATATCTCATGGCCAAGAAAGAAACCAAGGCTAGACTCATGCGTTGGATTTTGCTTTTTCAAGAGTTCGACTTGGAAATTAAGGACAAGAAAGGAGCCGAGAATGTAGTGGCTGATCATCTAAGCAGAATTGAATGTAAGGAGGAAGATATTGTACTCAATGAAGCACTACCCTATGAGCAATTATTTGCTGTTTCCCACATACCTTGGTATGCCAACATTGCAAACTTTTTGGTAACAAGAAAGCTACCCCCAAATACAAGTAGAGGAGTTAAAGTCAAGATCGTGAGTGATGCTAAACACTATTTTTGGGATGATCCACATCTATGGAGATATGGGTCAGATCAATTGATAAGGCGTTGCATCCCTGATGAAGAAATTCAATCAGTCTTGAAATACTGCCATACTTATGCTTGTGGAGGTCATTTTCGACATAAGAAGACCGCAAGGAATATTTTGGATAGTGGATTCTGCTGGCCAACAATTTTTCGAGATTCTTATGAGTTTTGCAAGACATGCCCAGAATGCCAAAAATGATGGGGAATATTTCCAAGAGACATCAAATGATTCAAAATCCCATCTTCGTGGTGGAGATATTTGAT
>AWWV01011026.1:0-12879 GCA_001974805.1 Corchorus capsularis
GAAAGTCAAGCTAAAGACTTTAAACAAGCGCTTATTGGGAGGTAACCCAATTTAATTTGACTGACCTTTAATTTTCATATTTTTGTGTTTTTCGTTTTTGCAGGGTTCTAAGACCTAAGCTCACCAAGGAAACAAGGGAAGTATATTCAATTTTGATTATGTTTATAATTTTAATTGAATTTACATTTATGGATTAAGTAAAAATAGGAATTGAAGATGTGTGATTACATGGGGACCCATATAAAATAACTGAGCACCCATGTATAAACATGGAGGACCCATGTCGACTAGAGAGCAGCGCTAAGTGAGCCAAGACTTGACTGCCGCTGGGCGCCTAGGCGGATTGCCCCAGCGCTTAAGTGACAGCGCGCCAGGCCCCAGCAGGCCTGGTGCCCAATTGCCGTTGGGCCCACGCCGCAAGCCTTAGCGCCCACGCCGCAACACACGGCCCCTAGCCTATTCTGATGCCTTGTCAACACAAGTCCAATTCCAAATTGGACTAGGATTTTGATCTTAAACTACTTTAATCCGAAATTTTCCCTTTCCAAATTAGGTTTGGACTATTTTTAGATGTTTCCTAGGTAATTTCCTTTGCTTATTCCCCAAGTCTAGGTTAAATTCTTATAAAACTAGGATTAATTCATTATATAAAGGGAGTTACACCCCCAAGGGACTTTAAACCCAATTGAAGGTGGTTTAATGAGCTTAAATTACTATCTTGTCCTAGGTTAAGTTAGCACTAAGTCTCTAGTATAAATAGCCATCTTTTCTCTTTAGAAAGGGGAGTTGGCGAATTAGGTTGAAGATTGGAGCAAGGAGCCGCCGGCCATACTCTAGGTTTTTCTATTCCTTTTGATGGCTACTCAATTCATGAGTAGCTAATCTTTTATTTCTCCAAGGTAGAATCTTATTGATCTCTTGACATTAGATTTATGGGGAGACTTTTGTTCTTAATAATTTGATTTCCATTTGAATATGTTTCTTATCTCTATACTTCATTTTATGTGTTCATGTCTTGATGGATTTGGAGGCCTACTTATCTTGATAATATGAATGCTAAAGTTAGATTCAAGTAGCTTGAGTCAAGCTAAAGTTGGTCAAAGTAACAATTGAATGCTAGGAGTCCTAGGTTCAATGGGATATCAAACGTTGTTGAAATCTTTAGGCCGAGATGGAAATTGATGTAGGCAAGTTTGGTATTGATTTATCATGCATGTGGATAAGTAAAGCTTAATGCATGTTCTAAGGTTTGATAGACCCGCAATTAGAACACTTGTGATTAATTGTCAGCGAGATGTGGATTAATCTTCTTAGCATGTTGGAATTAGCATTACGTCTATTCCTATAATAATTATTCAAGTGGAGTTGTTTGAGATATTAGGAAGATTATTTTGTTCTAAGGAAAGTTGAAGCCTACGTCTTAGGATATATACTACTTTAGAATGATTTATGATGCTTAATTGATTGACAATTAATATTGAATTTATGTTTGGTGTCAATGATCCATGTTAATATTGTCAAGGGTGAAATAGATTCTATATTGGAGGCTTTCTTATTATAGTTGATTACTCAATTTACTTTACTCTTAATTTGTTTTGTTAGTTTTAATTTAAAATCACCAAAATCTCTATTTCAAAATTACTCTTTTTAACATAATTGATTAGTAAATAAATTATCCTCTCTCCCTGTGGATTCGACCCCTACTTGCCCTAGCTAGTAGTTATTGGTTTGTGGGGAATTATCTTGTGATTTGATCAATGACCGATCAGTTTTCAACTTGATCTCCTGCTCGGCTTCTCCACCAACTTTAACACAACTAGTAAATGGTCCGAAAATGTTGAAAATTGGTGTATCTCCTTAGCCATAGGAAACATATCTAACCAAGACTTTGAAACAAGAAATCTATCAAGCCTTTCGAATACTACATTGGAGCCACTACCCTTCCGCCATGTCAATTCCGGCCTGATTATAGGCAACAGGTCCAGCTCGCAATCATCAATCACGTCTCTAAAATTTTGAACTTGCCAGCTCGGTCGAGGAGGACCTCTGACCTTCTCAATTTAGTCAAAATCTCATTGAAGTCTCCTCCAATAACCCAAGGCAACCTGCTTCTCACAAAAAGCTGCCTTAATAAACTCCACGAATCTACCCTACGAGAGGAATCTGGGTTCCCATAGAAGCCTGCAAACCTCCAAGGCACCGAATTAGAATCCTCCTTTATTTGAACTTCTATATGGAAATTAGAAAATCTTAAAATTGTAACATCCCAATCCACCTGCCACAGTATAGAAAGACCACCACTCCTACCTATACTATCAACTGAAAAACAAGAATTAAAACTCCATCTGGACTGCAGCCATTCCATCTCCCCACCCCGTTTCTTCGTCTCACAAAGAAAAACAAGCTTGGGTCGACTTTTGTTGAGGACCTTTTGTACTTCCGGAATTGCACGAGACGCCCCTAATCCCCTGCAATTCCAAACTAAAATACTCATGATGCTTGGCGGGGTTGGCCTTTGATACCAACCTCCGCCATAGGGGACTCATTAAAATTGGAGATACTCTCAGAAGCCATGCTCCCACCATCTCTGCTCTTTTTCGCATCCAGCCTTGACCCTCTAGCCGCACTTCCTCTCTTAGAACCAGAAATAATTCTACTACTACCTTGAGCATTATTGGGCCGCCCACTACCAACCCTGGCTTCTCTTTTCCATTTCCTACAAGTAGTAGTATTCGAAGTGGAAGTAGCAGATCGAAATTGAAACACAGGCCTCCCATCCGGCCTAATATTTGTTTGGTCTTTATTAGGTTCAATCCCATCCGTCTGAACTCTCACTGGGCCCAATTGCAATTTTGAAATTGCCTCATCACCATCCCCACCATTTTTGGGAAAGTTTGAAACCGCGTCAATTCTCCGAGATTTACTCCCTGCCCGATCTCCGTCCGAAATCACCACCTTTTCCGATAATGCAGCATTTAAATTTGCCATTAATTCCAAATTATCCTCCTGAAAATCTTGCTTCTCTTTAATCAAAATCTTTTCAAGATTCTGTTCTAACACAGATTTCCGATTAACTGGAACGCCACCGTCAATGACCCTGTCTTTTCCTTTAACAGATCCAGAATTTGATGCCTCAATCGGAGCCTGGTTCAAACGACGAAAATCCCATACTCGGTCAGTGCCCTTTGTTTCACTCACCTCAGGGCCATCAAATTTTGATAATTTTGATCGAGGAACTTCAGCACAAAGCCAAGGTCCATATTCCTTCACAACCTTCCCCATCTCCTTCCTCATGATAGTGGCTTTTTCACATTCATTTTCAATATGATCAAGACACCCATAGCCATAACAGAAGTCTGGTAACCGCTCATAACGGAAGCTTATAAGTAACTTTCTCATATCAGGGACTGTTAGTATCATGCCTCGACGCAAAGGCTTATGAACCTACAGCCGCACCCTGACTCGGAGAAAAGGACCCCAAGCCACCTTATCTCAGCACATATCGACCTCCTCGACCACCCCCATAGAGGAACCAATAACTTTACCAGTCGCCTCATTCATCAAACCCAATGACAGATCGTGTGCCTGCACCTAAAAGGAACACACCTCCAATCTCACAGACTCAAGAGTTGTGAAGGCATTATACTCCCCAAGCACCAATAGAGCCTTGTTAAATGACCATGGAGTTTGTTGAAACACCCTATCTTTCTCGAACTCCTTCTCAAACTGGAAAAGAAATAACTTATCTCCCATCACTTGGATCTGTAATCCACCCTTCAACTTCCAAACGCAATGTAAAATATTTCTCATAACCTCTGTATTCACCGCTCGCCGAGACAATAGTTTCCCGATCAAACAAGCTTTTCCTTCATCAAGGGTTTCTGCAAATCAATTTCGAATCCACTACCACATCACTCCCCTCCTCTTCTGTAAGGCTAAACTTCTTCCACATATCTTCAAGTGCCTCAGACATGATGATAAAACCAAAAAACACCAACACAAGGGATAAACCACACCAAAAGAAACAAAACCTCGTACAAGATAAGACCGACCAGTACAAAGACTTTGGACAAAGCACTCACATAGAGAACCAAAGGAGCGCACTTTTTTTGTTTTAAAAGATTAGTACTTTAATGTTGACAAGTAGGAATTCATATGAACCATACAAAGTTCATTTCCGAGGCCAGACAATTTGAACCCTACAATACACAAAGAAAATTATTAACAAAGCAAAACATCAAATTTAAACCCATAACAAGAATTACATTTATCAAGTAAAAAATTAATTATAAGTCAAATAAAATAATTACACGTTAGGGAAATAATAAATTTTAATTATAATACATGATTATAAACTATAAAATAGTAAGATGTCAATCATAATAACTTTTAAATTAAAATGGTAAAAATAAAATAATTATAAAATATTGAATTTAATTAAATGAAAATAGAGTTTTTTAGTAGAATAAAATTGTATATTAAAAAAATTTAATATATCCAATTTTTTATTGAAAAATAGTAAAATGGTAAAAAAAAAATAATTATAAAGATATTAGATTTAATTGAATAAAAATAGAGTTCTTAATAGAATAAAACTATACTCCCTCTGTCCCATAATATAAGTTCCCTTCTAGAAACTTTTTTTGTCCCAATTT
Organism: Corchorus capsularis; assembly: GCA_001974805.1. Classification (NCBI taxonomy): domain Eukaryota; kingdom Viridiplantae; phylum Streptophyta; class Magnoliopsida; order Malvales; family Malvaceae; genus Corchorus; species Corchorus capsularis. The sequence continues at coordinate 4,656 of AWWV01011026.1, forward strand.
ATAAGTCCCTCTATCAAACCCAATGCATATTTATTAGTTATTTCCAAAACTATCCTTGGTAGTTAAGAGAGTGGGTAGGAGGAGAGAGTATTAGTGGGGAAAAAGAAAAGGGTAAAAATAGAAGATAAAAGTAAAAATACATAAAATTTTGAGTCCTAACGAATTTTCTTAATCTTGATGATATAGTTAAAAGGGACTTATATAATGGGACAAAGGGAGTAATAGTTAAGCAATGACATTTAAGAAATATGTTTGAAAAAATAAGGGTATAATAGTCGATTCAAAAATTTTACAAACTCGTACTTTTATAGATATAGATTAGGAAAATACCGTATTTTATGCAATAGAAAATACCATTACTAGTAGTAGTTGCAATAACATTGTTTTTCTAAAATTCAATTTTACTTTGAAAAAATGTAGAATTATTTTCAATTTCAATGGGTAATTAAGGACAAAAGCTTGTTATGTTTGACCAAAATTGATAAATAAATAAATAAACAAAAAAGAAAGTTGAGTGTTGTTTAATTTTACTAATTTTTTAAACATTAAAAATGTGCTAAAGAGCCCATCAGCTTATTTAGATGGATAGATATATGCCAATGAGATCCATCACCTTTCACCAATTTGATTGTCCATCACCTAAAATATTTTAGTACTTTATATTATATTGATTATTGATATTGATAAAACAGCCCCCACCGCCACCAGGCTTCCATTTCCCCCCCTTTATTCTGTCCCTTTTCTTGCCTCACTTGTTCATTTTCTTCAACCTCACTTCTCACCGTTTTTTACCCACCAAAAATCTAAATTTCCTATTCATCTTTGAAACCCCATTTCTATAATGAAGTTTTACTCATAAAAATGTTTCCTTTCTTTCTTTTTGCTTTCGTTTTGGGTTATACATAGTGTCTGTTTCCACAGCAATACTTGAAAGAAACCGCAAAGAGAAAGAAAAAAAAAATGCTATCATCTTCTTCTCCATTTGTGTACTCTCTTATCCTTTTCCTTTCTCTTTTCTTTCTTCTTCTTTTTGCCCCTCAAATCCTCCCTTTCAAGAAACATCAACAACAAGAATTAGAGCAAAATCGACAAAAACCCCAATCTTTAATCACTCCCCAGGATGAACTTGAAGATCTCCATCTCTTCCACCAGGCTGTTCTTTCTGCTTCCCCTGCTTCTTCCAAGATTTCCCATTTAGGAACCGTAAATCCCAAGCCTAAAATCGCCTTCCTTTTCCTTACAAACTCGGATCTCGTCTTTGCTCCTCTTTGGCAGCGGTTTTTCCAGGGCAACGATCATCTTTTCAATATTTATGTTCACGCCGATCCCTTTGTCAAACTGTCGGCGCCAGAGTGGTCAGTGAAGGCCAATTTCATCCCGGCCAAGAGAACCGCGCGCGGCTCTCCGACGCTCATCTCCGCCGCCCGTAGACTCCTCGCCAACGCCATCCTCGACGACCCTTTTAATCTCTACTTCGCCTTGATTTCCCAACACTGCATCCCTCTCCATTCTTTCAATCATATCTACACATCATTTCTGGGCGACCCAAGTTCATCTTCGAAAGCATTTTTGACTCAGAAATCTCAGAAATCCTTCATCGAGATTACATCTGACTCGCCGCATTTGCACAACCGATACGTTGCTCGAGGGGAAGGCTCGTTGCTGCCTGAAATACCATTCAAGCAATTTAGGGTTGGATCTCAGTTTTTTGTGCTGGCAAAAAGACATGCTTTGCTTGTCCTAAAAGAAAGGAAGTTGTGGAGGAAATTTAGACTGCCTTGCTTCGACCTGGACTCATGTTACCCTGAAGAACATTATTTTCCCACATTTTTATCCATGAAAGATCCAAAAGGTTGCAGCCATTACACATTAACTAGGGTCAATTGGACCGACAGTGTCGATGGTCATCCACATACGTACCATGCCCCGGAAGTCTCATCGGACCTTTTACATACATTAAGGAAGTCGAATTCGACTTATTCCTACTTTTTTGCTCGGAAGTTCTCGCCGGATTGCTTAAAACCGTTGATGGCAATCGCCGACGATGTCATTTTCAGAGACTGAAGTAAACTTGGTAAGTTTCTTATTCACACTGGTTAAGTATTTCTTACATTATTATTATTATTGCTTAAATTTAGTAGCACGAAATTGGGTTTAGTGTCGCGAAATTTCTTTAATTTATGGTGATTTGTTTTGATGAACAACTCTCCCAAAATTTCAGGCTATAATTGCTAATTTTGGTGAGCATTAATGTGTGCAGTTTTACTCAAGGTCCAATTAAGTAGAAAAAACAACTGGCATTTCCCTATCAGTTTTAATTCAACTCTCTTGTCATAGTTGTTAGAATTTGCGAAGAGGGTGTCATCTTTTTTTGGTTTAGTTAGGTATTCAGACGTGACCCTTTACCTATTTTAGATTTATTTGTTTGGTTTTGGCTTTTGGGTATTTAATTTATGACACATCTACATCATTTTTGGTTAACTTTGTTTTGATTGACCCAACCCATTACCCAAAGCTTGCTTGAGATTTTTGATGTTGTTTTTTTGCTGGTCATTACATCACACGTGGTTTCTGTGGTCGTTGTGATCCTGGAATTTGGTCAGTCTAATTTGTCAATCTAAGTGTCACAATGCAAAAACAAGACATGAAAATTTTTAATCTATCAATTTGTCTAAATCTTGTAGACATAACATCAGTTTTATATGTTGGGAATCATTTTTTCTAAATAAAATACTAGGCATTAATGGTTCTTAGTGCTTGTTTTATGATGTTAACAATAATTTGATGTTAACAATAATTGTTTAGGGAAGGACTTCTCACCCATTATTTGATGATTATAATAATTAATTATTTTTACAGAAAATTATCTTATTAACTGTCAGTGTAAATGGTTGTTCTGTAAATGGAGATGTGAGAATTTTTTTTATAATGGTGACATTTCATTTTTTGTATAATATAGAGTTGAGAATGGTTGTGGGAAAATTATTAAAAATGTTCACATGAAGCAAGTCTAAATCACACAGCTACACCAGATCTGATCCAAACATTATTAAAAAAAAAAAAAGGTTATTCATGTGATTTTGTTTTGTGTTATGTTAATGTTCAGGTTTGAAGAAGAAACATGGAAGGAGCCTTTTTTCTTTTCTTGGGTCTTCGGGAGCGGAGAAAGAGAATCATGCTGCCTTGTGGGGGTATTATTTGATTAAATTAATCAAAATTGTCTCCCCCATGCCTTTAGGTGCTGCTCATTTGTCCATTTGTACAGAAATTGGATTGGATCAACCATGAATTAGGTGGCGTTTTTTTTTTTTTTTTTTTGAGTTTTAGAAAAGTTTTCTTTTGAAAGTTGTAAAAAGGGAAGGTGAGCAAAGAGTGGAGTGTAGAGTAGAGGAGAAAAGCAATCTGGGTGAAGAACTCATTTGCCAATTGCTACCCCTCTTTGTTCTTTTTTGTTTTCTTTTTATTTTTTTTCCTTGTAATGATCTCCCATTTGCTCCTTCCACCAAAGCTTGAGTTATTGTAATTACGTCGTTATGTTACTTATGAGTTATGCCATGGGGAAATAAAATTTCTCTTTCATTTTCACATCGTCAACTTCAAATTCATATATGCTACATTATTGTATACATACACAACTTATTCTGGATTCGAGGGCTTTACCAATAACATACATACTTAACTCTCTATCCCCGCGTATAGTCAAAAAAAAAAAAAAACTCTCTATCCCCGCTTGGAGTTTAAGAAGTTATATGTTAAACTAGGTAACAGTTTGCGCTTCACCGCGGGTAGAGGAGTGGCGGTGACAGATATGAGGTTTCCCGTTGCTTCTGTGCTTGGCTGGACAAAGGGGCGGTGACATGGCTTTCGCGTGAGGGGAAGAAGTTAGATTCCAGAGGAGGAGCTTTGTCACGTTTGGGATTGAGCAAGGGAGAGGGCGGCGCTGCTCTGGGCTGGGGTTTAGTCGGCGATGGGGTTCGGTGGAGGTGGGGGAAGGGAAAATTAGAAGAAGAAGAAAAAGAAGAGGGTGGGCCAGGGGTCTCATCTCCATTCTATAACAATATGTCTGTTTTTATTGACACATGTTATGTTACTAGTTAATTTCTTTTATATTTTTAGAGATGTAAAGGGAGAATATTCTCTACTACCAAACATAGTAGGTTTTCTGATTTTCTTAATTTAATGAACTTTAATTTTTTTTATATCATTTTTATTTGATGAAATTTCTTTTTTTATTTGGGGTTTTTTTCCCGAATTTGTTTATTCTAAAAAATGACGTGGCAGATGACACGTCAGCAGAGTTGACGACGTTATTGCCACGTAGGCGAATTTGACGGCACCCTAAACGGCTTGTAACGAAAAGGACCAAATTGCTCAATTAATTCCACTTCATGGACTCAATTGCTCAATATTTTCACTTGAGGGACCAATTTGCATATTTTCTCTGACTTCAGGGACCAACTGGGTTTATTTACCGCTGAGAAGAGAACCCCATGTATTAATAAATGAAAAATGAAAAACAAGTACTCTATATGCATTTACCATTTGATAACAAATATTTTCAAGATGGACCCATAGATTTTGGACCTCAAAAACTATTGATCCAAAGTCAATAGAAGGCTAACTAGGCCTTGCGGGTTTTAATAGGCCAAGGCCCAACTGTAATTATATTTATGAAGTTCTACCCTGTACTGTGCTCTTGTCTAATTAATTGAAGAAGAATATTATAAGACAAACAAGAACGTTAAGCATATAACCCAACAACTGGACAAACACCATGCGGACGGCCCGTGTGACTCGACGTAAACATCCTGAGCCCTGAGCCCACACCGAGCAGAAAGTGTATTACTTCTGTCGAGAATAAGTAAGATCCTTACATTGTTTTTACTTCTTTCTCTTTTTTTTTTCATTTTGTATAAGTAAAAAATAAATTAGGAATACAAGGACATCAAATTACTTATTCTTTTCACACAGAATAAAAACAAATTTATTGAGAAGTAAAAAAAAAAAGAAAAGAAAAACTTGGGTAAAGAATTTATTTATCGGCTGACCATTGGATTTGAAGGGCTGGAAGTCTCTTGAGCAAAAGCCCGAAGATGTAGGGGCCCAATTGTGGAACTTATAAGTTAGTATACCCAAGGCCTACTAAACTCCATTGCCGACCTTCGCTCTTGACTCCTGACAATTTTTAACACTAATCATGCTCATTAATCTTGCATTTTGGATTTGACAAGATAGGATGTGAGATACATTTTGATTTTGATTCAAAATAAATTATGTGGAAAAATGCTAATGGCATCCTACAAAAGATGACTTTTTAAGGATTTGTTTCCATTAGAAGTGGGGCTAAACTTTGAAACAAGTCATGGGAAATAGAATTATTGATTTAAAATTTTTGACTAGACCAAATAAATCGAAAAATTAATTTATATATTTAGCATTGAGACCCGACTTGATTAAAGCTAAATTCATCAATATAGTTCGAAACTCAAATTAATCTTGATTTAATCAATTAGTAAAAAGCTATAAATTGTCAATGCTAATAAAAAATTAGTCTGGTATGAATAAAAATTATTGTTCAAATCCAAATTGAGAATTCCATTGTTTTTTTGGTAGAAGAGAATTCCATTTTCTGGCTGTCCTATATGTTTTATTGTTTACTACGCTCTCTCTGGATCCATCGGCTGAAAGAGGTCAACCTCAATGCAGTGTATATATAATTGTCAAGCATTTCACACACCAAGGAATTAAATTCAACCCTCATCTCAAGCAAAAAAAAAAAAAAAAAAAAAATAACATACTTCTTGCCATTTCAACAATTAATTCTAGGAAATTGACATATCCTCGAGCTAGAGAATTAACTAGCTAGAGATTGTCTTCTCTTTGGCTAAAAAAAAAAAGAGAGAAAGAAATGCTTTTTTCTCGGTCGGTTGTTCTTCAATTTCAAATTGTATAACTAAACTGGCCGGTCCTAAAGAGTGAGATAATAAATCCTATAAAGTAAGAAAAATCTTAAAGCAAATAAATAAATTTATAATTTAGACTTAGTTTAAAGTTAAACCTTCAGGTAGGGCCTAGTTAGCAAACCCGAATTGTTCAGCCACTTGAATGTAGTATTATGCATATACCAAGGCCATCAACTTTAACATAGTCATTGTCATAATTAATCCTATGCTAAAATTCTGGAAACTGCTATAGATAGTAGTAGTAGTAAATATTTTAATGACAATTAACCCCTTAATATATCTTGTTTTGGTTTGAAAATTTCAAGGGTTTAATGGGCAAAAAGGCCCCTGAACTTACACCGAACCGTCAAATAAGCCACTGAACTATTATTTCGGCCAAATAAGCCCCTGAACTCTTAAAAAAGGTCAAATAAGCCCTGTTGCCAAGGTTAAATGCTCAAATAAGGACTAAACGTTTTAAGATTTTCACAAATAAGGATCAAAATACACAATTCCAACAAATTAGAACACATACTTAGCAAATTTTTACAAATTAGGGAATCCTTAAATGAAAACCAATGCTTCTCATACATATACGTTAAATTTGATAAAAAAAATGATATTATCATGTTAATTAAAAATCAAACCCTATTAATCAAAATAAATTCATTAAACGTAATATGATATAAAATTATCGTGTGATTTTCAATTTATATATCCCTCACACATTAGTATTAACTTATATTGTATCCAATTTGTAAAAAAATATTAAGTATGTTTTCTAATTTGTTGAAATGGTGTATTTTGATCCCTATTTGAGAAAATCTTAAAATGTTTAGTCCTTATTTGAGCATTTAACCTTGGCAACAGGGCTTATTTGACTTTTTTTAAGAGTTCAGGGGCTTATTTGGCTGAAATAATAGTTCAGGGATTTATTTGACGGTTCGGTATAAGTTCAGGAGTCATTTTGCCCATTAAACCAAATTTCAAGTCCCTCAAACTCAACCTTAATTACCTGGTCAAATGGCAGGGAAGAATCATCATCTTGCATATAAATTTTCCTGTTTTCTATTTAACAATATTCGGCGTAGACATTAATTTGTGCTGCAATATAGACATGATCTAACTACCCGTTAATCTTGTCAATCTTTTCTCTTGGTTTACTTTTTCTCTCGTTTTTTCATATAACTTTTTGTCCAGGTTGACATAGACCAAATTGACCAAATTAAATGTAATGTGCCACATATAGATGCTGTAAATTAAGGTCGATCGCTTGACGCAATATGAAAGCTCTCTTTCTAAAGGAAAAAAAGACATCTAAAAAGATTGATACGAAATGTAAATAATTGTGGAGTTGGCTAACGAATATAGGAGCCATATACTTGGAAAGTTCTAGGAGTAATGCTATTTGCCCCATCTAATTTTACCTTTCAATATCAAATCTGACTTGATATTAGAAAAAGTTATCATAATTTATAAAACTTTATTCCATAATATTCTAAAATCAAGGGATTTATCCTACAAATCCTCTTAATTTGTAATTAGGGGCTAAACCTGAAATTAATTTATTATCTTAATTATTAGGTCGAGTAACCGACGGTAAAATAAGACAGGGTAAAAAGTATTTTCCTACTAAAAAGAGTGGTATATATGACTGCATGAAACATGCTGATCAGTTCAGTTCCTGTTAATTGGGAATTTGAAATGCGCAATCATTTTCTTTGGAACTCCGTATATGATACGAGTCTTAACTTTCCTTTTATCAATACATTTCTACTTCATCGTCTTATAGCTAACCCAAGGTGAATGATGTTTTTTTTTAACCCCACATGACAATCTAATGTCAAAATGTGTCGCAGCCCATACAATAAAGATGTAGATGATAGCTTAAGGTGAGGTGACCCAAAAAATTAGAGAAACAGAGGAGAGAAAAAATAGAGATTTCGAGATTTCGAAAAAAAACAGAGGTGAGGGGATCCTTTCCATTGCTTCAAATAGAGATTTACGAGAGAAAAAAAAAGTAACCCAAAAAAAAAAAAAAGAATGCAAAGGGTAAGGCCTTGGACAGTTTCTTGGGCGGTTGGGCCCTTTATCGATCTCATGAACTCAACAAAATATAAATTTTTTTTATAACAACAAAATAGAATTTTGAATTTTAAAATTTTAAAATTTTTTAAATTGCGATTAAACTTTAAATTTTTTGTAACTAAACGTTTACCGCATCTCGATTCGGTGGGATTATTTCTCTACTATTGTTGGGTTTATTTATCCTATAAAAAAAA